>PVKE010051326.1:0-10671 GCA_004027555.1 Craseonycteris thonglongyai
AATGCCACCGCTGATCTGACAGGAGGCGGAGTTCAGGCAGTCATGGGAGCAATGGGGAGTGGCTGTAAATACAGATGAAGCTTCCCTGACTTGCTGGCCACTCACCTTCTGCTGAGTGTTCTGGTTCCTAACAGGACACTGACCATCACTGGTTGGTGGCCTGAGGGTTGGGGGCCCCTGCTTTAGCAGGTTGGTAGGAGTAAAAGCCCGATTGAGCTAAGTAAAAGAATGATATTGGCAAACTTAAAAAGACCATACCTGGATCCTTTTTGAGAATTTTTTTTCTATAACAGACAGCAGAGGAATAAAGGAGTGTAATGGGAAAAAAAGGTTGCTTTTATTTCTTTCAATGAATTATTTGTATTTTCTCAATGATATAAACACAATTATGAAATGTAAACACAGTTGGGGTTGTTGAATAATTGACAGACAGAAATATGAAATAGTCATCTCTGAAACTTTTTTCCTAATTACAGAAACATAAATAAGGACATATTTGTAGTTTATAATGACTCAAAGATGTAAAAAATCAAACATATATGTATATAAATACATATCTTTTAACCATTAAAATTAGGAGTTGAACTTATTCATTGTAGTCATTCAAATATTATGATTTGTGCTTTCTAGTCACAAAGCAAGCCTGATGACTGAGAATCAAGAGAGCCAAATATTTTATTAAATTGTTTGTTAGAGACTAGCCATAATATTTTTATTTCTCCTTAAAGAATTGACAAACCTTTGTTGAAGAAGAATTGATCTAAAATTAGATATAACTCACAGAAAGGGTTATATCACATTGGGAACATCTACACTCTATTAAAAATGTTGGTGTGTCCTTCATGGAGCTGGTCATAGGCAGCCCAACAGCACTTATTTTCATGTTATTTTTCATTAATAAGTTTACAGCTCTTTAACTGTATGCATTTAGACAAGTGTCAGCATCAAAAACAACACTGTTAGCCTCTATAAGTATTTAAGATAGCACCAAAATCCGATCAGTTAAGCATTACAATAATAATAGCTAACATTTGATCATGTACAATACTTGTGTGTAGTGTGAGCCTATTATATTTATGAGCTTGTTGGAGCCTCCTATCAGTCTTATGAAGTTGGTATTTTTTATTATCCTCATTTTACCCAAAGTCGTGGATTTAAAACTAAGGAGGCTTGGACATAACTAGATTCATTGCCTCTTGGCTAACACATCTTCAGAGTTATATAATAGCTACAATCACTAAAATGATTACAGATTTTCCACAAACAGAATGGAAAACTAATACTAAAATCCAGGCCTTCCTCTTAGAAAAATGTCTCAATGTAGGAATACAGGGTGACCAAAAAGTAGGTATACAGTATAGTTCTATTTTGTTGTGTGTCGGTGTGCATGTGTACCCATACAAACTTGTTGTGATGAATTTCACTGATTCAACTACCTACCCCACCCCCGGTATATGTAAAAATATAACTTGATTTGAATCCATTATGTATATTAAAAATTAAACAACAGTATTATTTGACTTGAAATTCATGAAAGTCTAATGACATTATGGATAATCCATGCCTCTAAAAAGAACTAGAGACTTCTAGAGCCTTTAAATATATAAATATATATTTGTATTAGTTATATTTACCACCTTATGCAAATATAGATGTATATATACGTGCACATAATGTGGTAGCATTTGACAAAGCCCACGTCCACAAAGGGTTTTCACTGCCAGGGTCTATTCATTTTGGGTAGCTACCCATCCTGTTGGTTCTGACCCTACTCTGCCTGCCCCTCTCCCTCTTCCATCACTCCTCTGGGTCAAAATGGAAAATTTATAAGAAATTATTTATTCAAACATTTGTCCTTATCAATTAATAATTCTATTTCTACTGACTTGTTGGCAGGATCAAGGCATCCATCAATTCTTCCATATGTAAGAAAACTATATCATTTCATTTTTATACTAACAAATACTGAGAATGAATAAAGAACTAAAAAAAAAAAATTATGTTGTAAATTATCACCAAGGTTCTGAATGAGTCTGCAATGATAGGAAAGTGAGAGGAGAGGAAATGGGGATGGGACTAAGAAGAGTTGAGATAGTTTTAAAAACATTTTCTTGCAGAAATGACTACAAACACCCACAAGGTATATCTTGTGTTTTTTTGAGGAGGAGGTCATAAAACATTTTCATCGAGTCACCGTTAATACTCCTGCAATTCAGCCTGGAAGGTAAAATAGATTTTATTATCCACATTTGAAAAATGAGAAAACAGGGCACAAAGATAATGAATGTAATAACCGAAGTCTCAAAGCTAATACATACTCTAAATGTGACTTCAGTGCAGGTCCCCAACTCCACAGTCTGCTTCTTTCCCTAAACCACACTGTACCCAGACACCACTCAGTTTCAGACTTAAAAACAAGTGGGTAAAAGCTGTCTCAAAATATTTCCTCTCTTCCCAACTCAACTCCTCTCTGAGTTACTGTTCACAAGTTCTGGAGACACAAAAATGTGAAGATTAGTGTGTGAAAGCACACTACAGACAGGTGATATTTTTGAATAGATAAGAATACTGAAATTCAGAGACTGTTGACTTTGGTAAGCACCAGACTGTGGTGATGTCTAACTCATTTGAAATAAATAGAGTTTAATACAGTATTTTATTTAGAAGAAAAATGGATTTCTACTCAGAGAAATATGATAGAAATAAGAATTTCTTGAGTCTTATTTTCAATTAATTATATATAGGTCAACAATGATCGATAGTTAGATGATAGATAGATAGATAGATAGATAGATAGATAGATAGATGATAGATAGATAGATAGATAGATAGATAGATAGTTGTATTACTACAGTATATTTTCCATTAACCAGAACTCATGAGTGCAAGTTGCTTGAATTCTGGTTAACAGACAGTCTACTTACATCTATCTGGCATCTACCAATCCCCATGGATGTCAGTTAACTAAGAGTTTACTGTATATATAATTTTTGGTATCATAAAGTACAATCTTTCTTTTACATACACTTATTAATTTTTAGGGTGACATTAGTTAGTAAAAATTACATAGGATGCAGTTGTACAACTCTATAGTACCTCGTCCTTGTGTTACAATATGTGTTCACCACCCAGTCAGCTTTCTTTCCATCACCATATATTAAGCTTCCCCTCCCTCCTCTCCCACTCTCTTCCCTCCTTACCCTCAGGCAACCACTAAACTATTGACTGTGTCCATAAGGTTTTGTTTCTTTGTTGCTTTCAGTTTCATATTTCACATATGAGTGACGCCATATGGTTCTTCACTTTTTCTGTCTGGCTTATTTCACTTAGCGTGATGATCTCAAATTCCAACCATGTTATCGCAATGGCAATATTTCATCTATTCTTATAGCTGAGTAATATTAGTAATTCAGTATAACTCCAATGAATTGACCATTTTGCACTTTGTTCCCGTGGTTATGAGCTATCTTTTTTATATTACAAAATTAATAATAAACACAATAATTTTGTACAATGAAAAAGATAGCTCATAAACATGGAGACAAAACACAAGATAGTCAATTTAGTGGAGTTACGTTGAATTACTAATCAGACCGGCCTACTTCATTGTTTTCACCTGATCTGTATAATAACAATGGATGGTCATTTTAACGTAATTGTATCTGATGAGGGCACTGCAGTTCAGAGCCATGAGTTATATATTTTGGTGTGCTTCCTCTTATGTCTGAATTTCTAAATTAAAAATTTATAAAAACTTAAGTTATGAAGGTTTATCAGAACCTAGAAATTGCAATTTCTATCATATAGGGAAATAAATGTCAGATTCTAAGGTTAAAGGTTCTTTTTGCCTATATAGAAAATCACTTTTTCACCAGCTCTCGAAATAAAACCTTGCAATTTCAAAGCCAGTTTTTCTCTTCCTCACAAGTTACCAAATCAAAGTACCTCAAATCATCTACCACAGACATTGTATGACTGCTTTGATTTTACAAATAAATAAAGAAAATTTTGGAACAATCATGTGCTATGGAAAATGGAAACAAAATTTTGATTTCCAAACCACAGCTAAGTGACAAAGTCATTTTTACAAAGTCAAAGGTGTGCGCAAAAAAAAAAAGAAAAAAAAAGTGACTGTTTTTGAAAGCCAGCTTATAACTGCAAATAATACTGATCTCAACAAGGACCTTGAGGGGCAGGGAGAGAGAATTACAATGAAAGCAACAGAACTTTCTTCTGTAAAAATGTACATACATTAAACATTATCTGTCTAATTTCAAGAGAATCCAAGGGCCCAGTGGAAGCTCATCCGTTTTCCACAGGTTAAAAGCCCAGAACATGAACTCACGATGGCTCTTCAGTTGAGGTGGCTGAACTGTGAAGTAAATGAACTATAAGAGGAACAATAAATAAGACCACCCAAGGATCCATTCAATTTCTTTTCTATAATCAAAAGATCTCCAACATGCACAGGAATATTAAAAGTCTAGTTATGTCTAAAACCCTATAATTAATCCATGGAGGGATGTATAAATCAGTCTCAGTAAAATGGTTTTACCTTGGTTTCTTTTTATATTTCTGATTGAAATGAGCCCAAATGCTTAGAGATAAGTATGAGTCTATTTTTTGTACTGTTTCACAGATAAGAGATTTGGTTTTTTTCTGTTTTTTGTTAATCTGATAAATTCTTCCTTCTTGCTATAATACGTTCACAAAGAAAGGTTCATGAAATTTGTACAGTTTAAGTACTTCAAATATTGAGGCCTAACATTTTTCTCTTAAGGTTTCTAACACATTTATCCTTCTACTTTTTATTTATACGTAATTAGAAATGTGTTTTTTTTTTTAAGTCTATGATAGCTGTGTGTATGGTAGTGTTAATCAGTCTCTCTACCTCTCCACCACTTAATGGTTCTAATTCCTTACATTTCAATTCCATTTCCCACTTCTCTATAGAACATGTTTTCTCAAAGGATACCAGGAATATCCTGACTGCTAAATCCAAACATCCATGTTCAGTCTCTATTTTGTTCAGCTTTAGAATTATAGACCTTTATGAATTTGGGATCTCAAGTCACAGGAAATGAGATCTAATCTTTTTTTCTTTTTTTTAAAAAGACTTACTTCATTGTTTGAGAGAAGGTGAGAGAGAAAGAGAGGGAAAGCCGGAGGGAGGGCCCAGAGCAGTCTCCATAGTTGTACATCATTAGTTGTCACATGGTTTCATTCCACACAGGTGGATGTAAGGCCACACGGGGTAGGAAAAACTGGGGGCCTCCCCCTTGAAAAGTGAGAACCTTGGTTGCTGAGCCATCCCAGTGGTTACCAGTTGTGCCACAGTTCATCATAGAAGCCGGGGCTGTGACTTGAACCCCAGACCGCACTATGGCAAGGAAAAGTGCTCAACTGCTAAACTATCCCAGCATCCTCCAAACAAGATTTAATCTTAACGCTTACCTTCATCAGCCTCAAATAACAACAGATTCTTATGAAGATTAAATAAAACAATGCACATAGAAAGTGATACAAATGTGAGATGATGATAAATCATTTGTTTTTCTTGAAAGTGTCTGGAGTTTTTTGACACAAGATTATTACAATGATGCTGTTTTCTAAGCCATTCTTTTTCTGTTCCCTCCTCTTTCTATTGCTCAAATTTCTCAGAATTGGCTTTCCAGTTATCTTTTGATTCCACATTCTACGTCATTCTTCCTTGACGATCTCACTTATTTTCATGGATTTAACATAAGCTTTGTACTTATGATGTCTAAATCTATATCCGAAGCCCTGAATTATCACTCTTGAATTAAATTTTGTATTTATCTGTAATTTATCCATAGATGTTCCACAACAGCCTCTGCTCAGCATATTAAAAACAGGATTCAGCTCTTCCCCAGCAAATCTGCTCTCTACTGCCTAGTTAATGGCATCAGCATAGTGTAACTCAGTCTTTGATCTTTACCAAGCTCCCTCATCTCTCCATCCAATGAGTCATCAGATGCTCTGGGTTCTGCCCTCCCAACCACTCCTGTGTAGCTCTCCTGAGATCTTCAATAGAACCCTAAGGCCTTGTACTGCCTGTGGTCTCTTCTGCCACATTCAATTCATCTTCTCCTTTAACAGTGTTAATCCTCATAAGCCAAAGTTAACAATGTGATAGTTGGTCTTTCTCCACTAGGTTTCATATCATTCCTTAATTCACCCAATACATATCAAATCAGGTGCCACTTGACAACCATTCAATAAGATTGGGTGTTTTATTAATTCTCTCTTCAGAACATTTTGCTGAATCCATTTGTTTTGACCACTTGTATCTCATATCTGACCCTCTGAATTCCTAAACTATAAACACACAGCCTGTTTAGGTACTATTTACCTAATGTACCCAAAGCTTAAAACCCTTGACTGCCTCAGGCATTCATTTAACCAATGTATATTTGTGCCTTTCATGGGATAGACACTTTTAGGGGCTAAGGATACAAATGTTGGCAAAATTAGTAATGTCCCTGATCCCAGAATGCTTACATTCTAGTGGAGCTTACATTCTCTAATAGAATTCACATTTACTTCTTTTATTTAGTTTCTGAAAGCAACATATTTCAGAAAAACAACTGTACTGGACAAAGCTACTCTCCTTCTCCACCCTAAACCCGCCTAGAGGTCCTTCATTCAGCTATAGCTGATCTCTTCACTAGTATCACTCAGACAACATTCATTCTAAAACTCTAGTGTATCCTCCTGCTTTTCACATAAAACTTACATAATCTGTCTTAAGAGTGAAGGTTATACATGCTGAGTATAACTCAACTTGCTTTTCAAATTATTTCCTACTAATTCTCTTCCCCTAACTTGAGTTTTTACTAAGCTGTAGTTGTTTCTCTTTCTCAAGTTTCTTTACATAGTTCCACATGATTAATGTTTTCTTCCTTCAAAATTCTACACATTTTAAGGCAATAATGTATGTAGTATGATTTGTCTGCATACCTCATGTATGTGTGTGTGTATATACATATATATATATATACACACACACATAATATGTGTGTGTATGCACACACACATACACACACATTACATATATTTTGAGTCTCATCACTTTTCTAAGTGAAATTTGGTGGTTCAATATTTTGTTTGTATCAGTCTCACCTCTCTTATTAGAATACAATCGTTCTCATTAGTTATTGTTTCTCCTACAGTACATCTCATGTAGCCCTTGCACAAAGACAAATAATGACAATTATCATCAAGATATCAATTCATTGACCTTCATCTTCTTCTTTTACCCTCAAAGGAGAATGGGCATCTAGATGCACTGAAACATAATAAGATAAACAATGATATTGTGAAGTAAAACAAACAAACAAAAGTGTTTAATTGTTTTCCCTAGGATCATTGCTAATTAACTCTCTAACTTTATACAAACTATTCAGCAGGCAGAATTTGGGGAGGAAGATATCTTGTTTATAGGGAAGGGTCTGAGGAAAGGTACAGCTAATTACTGACAAGATATATATAATGTGGACATTTAGAGGATGGGCTATAAAGTGACAGAACGTATTTGAGCTTTAATGTTTACCACTTACTATTAGTGTCACCTCAACAATTTGACTACTTTGCCTCTGACTACTACATCAGTAAAATCAAGATAATGGCAAGATGTTTTAATGATTAAATGAGCTAATAGAAATAAAGCAAACAAAACAGTGACTAGAACATAGTAATCTAGCTGTGATTATCCTTAAACTTTATTTATTTCTCACAAAACTGGAAATTATAATTGGTCTTGGATTATGTTGTTTCAGGTCCTGTACTCTAACACAGTGATATAAAAAAAGAGTTAGTTTATTCTTGATCTCCGTGCAAATGCACTTCAGCTTTTGGTTATGTTTCCCACGATGAGATTCTTATTGAGGCTTACTTTTGCTTGATTACTGAATGTCAGCTGATATAGTAAAAAACTGTCTAAGAAAGGCACACTACAATACAGCCCATATTATTACAAGGAGACAAAAAGCCTAAATGAGGCAATAAGTTGGCTATTTGTACACTTTTATTTTATTTTATTTTTTTTTATATATTTTATTTATTTATTTATTTTGACAGAGGAGAGAGAGAGAGAGAGAGAGATACAGAGACAGAGAGAGAATGAACTAGGGGAGCTCCCAGTTCAGCACATGGTTCCGCACGGGCCGGGGCCGGGATTCGATCCTCGGTCCCCGGCGCTGCAAAGTGAGCGCCTAACCCACTGAGCCATCCCGGCTTCCCCTGTACACTTTTATTGATCAGATAAGTTGGAAAGAAATTTCACAAGACAGACATATGGCATTTTACTTTTTAATAACCATGAGAAAGAACCAAGGTGGTAGTTGTATAATGAGCTCCTAAGTCTTGGATACATGTCTAGCTGATGAATGGGAGAACATTGCCATTTCCATTAGTTCTAATGTAAGTTTGGAGAGAAACTTCTCAATGTTTTACCTGACATTTTTCTTGTTAAACTTAACGGAGAGGTAATAAACAATATTGGTTCCTGATGCAGAAAATGCTTCAGGGACTCTTTATCATTTATAACTAGATCCTTTAAGAAGTGTTCTAAAGTGTTTATAAAGGCTCTTTACTTCACAGGTACTTGGCTGGAAAGAATCCTGAGAAAGAGCCCTGCCTAAGGCAATGTGAACCTACACTCTCCTAGAAAAAATGGTGAAGAGTTGAAGAATTCTACTACTCCTCTGCAGGATTGCCCTTCCTGACCCCCATACCTCCCCACCCTCCCACCCCAAACCAAGCCCCACCTCAGTAAGGGTATGCACAGAGGAGCAAAGCCACTTTTCTTTTTCTTTTTTAAATTAACACAAGCTTCACATGCAACCATTAATAAAAATGCAGAATATAGTCCTTAGTAGAAAAAGTTAGTGTCAATAATGCAATACCTATTATTATCAGCACTAAATTCAGTTATTAGTTGTCTCTTATTATTACTAATTAGGCTTCATGATTTGTGCATTTTGCATTAATAGGTGTTTCTCTGAGTGTCTTCTTCAAATGTTAACTTCCTCAAAAGAAACTGTTGCTTAGCAATAAAGACAAAGGCTGAAAAATGCAGCTCCAAAGCCTACTGTAGTGAACCATAAGAAGTCATAGTAAATGATGATATTTAAAGGTGTGCTTGGATGTGGAAACTCAAGGAGAAAAGAACTGTTTCCCATTAGCTTTACCAGCAGGGTTTGTTATCATTTAAATCCACGCTCTAATACACTTACTGTTTTGTGCTACATTTAACAAGATTAAGTGAACACACACTGTTTTAACTCAAATCTTTATCAGAAATCAGAGGTAAAGCCTCCTTTCTTGCCAAAACATTCTCTTGTGGCTCATTCTTGGAGCAAATTCCACGTAAGCAAATCTGTTTACTCAGGTGGACCGTTGATAAATGAAAGGATTTTTCTTTCAGGTAAGCTTTACTGAACTTCAAAAACCTGATTTGAAAATTCTAAAAATAGAGGTATCTTAGAAGTGTTTCTAACCATTATTAGAGATGGAAATTTGTAGTAAAATGTTTTGGTATGTTCAAATGTAGGCATTTAAACATACCAAAAACAGTAAAAGAAAATCAGAATGATTGGCATTCAGACTTCTCACATGATTTCACTGTAAGATGACATATTAATACATTTTGAGGACAGGTAGTAAATATGCAGTAGCCTGTCTAAAAACACTCATCTACTGGCATATGCTTTCATTTTTCCCCTTTCATTGGAAAAGTTTGAACTTCCTGAAGTGATCGTCCAGGAACGTGAGAGAAGAGGTGTCTAAATTTAAACCTTTCGATATAATTATTAAAAATGCTAACCTGCCAAATCATCCTACACATCAAATTCTCTTTAAAAGCGACATATCTTTCCAGTTTCTTACGTTTTACACTATCTTATGAGGTGTGTCTCTTTGCATTTAGATGGTGAATAAAAGTATGTATATTCTAAATCTCAGTCAACATATTCCTGTATTTTATAATATATTTTACATTTTAGTCTTCAAGTCAAGTTCAACAGCATTTATAACTCCTTTTTTTAAACTTTTCACATTTGTAACAAAATAAGGTAGACTTTCAGTTAACCGACACCCATGGGGATTGGCTGATGCTGGGTATATGTGAATAGCCTCTTCGTTAACCAGAACTCAAGCAACTGGCAAAATCTCAACCAAGCAAGTTTGTTTGAGATTTTGCCAGCTGCTTGAGTTCTGGTAAATTGAGAGTCTACTGCAGGGATTACCAACCCCGTGCCCGCAGGCGCCATGGCACTTGCAGCCCAATTTGTGTGCGCCCTCCATTATTTGACTGCATCAGAAGTTTTTCATAAACTCTAAGTAAAACTGTAATTTATTTTTATACATTTGTTAGAATTTTAAAATATTGTTTGAGTATCTACACAGGTTTATTATATTCGTTGGTATGTCTGCGATATCGTATGTGTAAGTTTTCCCTAGCTTTCGCCTTTGTACATGTCGCGTCTTGTTTAGCCGCTGCGCTCTTTAAACTCTCCTCCACCCAACCGGGAGACGCCAAGTTGCCGTTTTGATTGCGGTTGCTGGACTGATCGGGTCGTGACGGTTAGCTAGGATCACAGTGTTTTGATATATTCGATTTTAAATGAACTAAAAGCGAGGTAGGTAATC
>PVKE010051327.1:0-10677 GCA_004027555.1 Craseonycteris thonglongyai
ATGGCTGTATTTGCTCCTTATTTTGAATTTAAGGTTACATCACACATAAAGATTATAAGATTTAAACAGATATTATTTTAATAAAATTCTCTTCATCTCCATAGTTCTATGTTAATACAATATTTCTATAATTGAGAAAATTTAGTATAGACAATATAACGAACTATATATGCCAATTAAGAAGTGATGTAATACTGCAAGTTTAGTTCCAGATTAGCAATTTAACAGGGTTTACATAATCATTTCTAAATTAAGTAAATATTGCTCGTAATTTAACATAATAATTAATTAAAGTGGGTGTGGCACTCATAATTATTTAGCATTTCTTTTCAAATCAATTACATCTTTAGGTCCATAAATTAAAAAAGGCAAAGAGAATAATGCATGAGTTAATGTGTACACACTCAAACCTTTTTAGCATAAAATTTGATCTTTGAGTCATTCCTAAATTTTCTTTAACTTATTGTTCATAACTATGAGGAGTATAAAAATGGCATAATTTCTCCTAAAGGACCTTAAAAGTCTAACTTTTAAAATGGCTTTTGTATTGACTTTAAATAATGAAATTTCCAAAGATTAATATAATACATGCACAATTACATACTGCTACAATATAACACAAGTTAACATATTATATTTGTTTCATATAGTGTGGATATGATATGAAGTTAAAATCTACTTTGTGAAATCATCAGTTCCATTTCTCCTTTGATACATCTTAGATGCAATCACTCATAAATTGGTATATATCTTTGTTGTTCATATTTTCACGTTTTATATAGACTCATTTTTTTATAATACTTTATGTGTTCAAGTTTACATATGGTGCCATGCTAGATGAAAATTACACAATATTATATTTTTACTTATTATTCTTGAAGTTGTTCCATATTGATACATATAACTTGGAACCATTATTTCAACTACTGATTTTACTACTATTATTAAACCATAGGTATAAATTTATTTAATTCCTATTGGTGGATTCTATTTTCAAAACTGCTGCAATAAATAAGCCAGAACATATCTTTGTGAATATTTATAACAGACTTTAAAGAATATACACTCCAGTGGAGTGGTGAAGATAGAACATTACATTTTCTACTTTATTTTTAAACTAGAACTGCTAGAATTTTGCCTAAGCTCTAAATTCAGTGAAATGTTTTTTCACTGTTATACGAGTTTTGCAGATTCTTTGTGACACCCATGCTATTTCTTCAACTAGCTGATGTGTTTTTCTATGCTGTATTATTTTTCTTGTCTGGACTCAAGTTCTACTTTTGGCCTTGCCTAGGTACATCTTTCATCATCAAATTCCATCAGGTGTATATGAAGACAGATTTAATACCTTCAATATTTCTAAGTAAAGTTTATTGCAATGTTTCAAATGCCTTCACTCAGTTGTGTAGTTCAGCTATCTATTAAAACATGTTTAATATTGATGCAGCAATTTTAGAAGAAACATTACCCAGTATTTTGTGTGCTGAGTATCCCATAGCAATAAGACAACTTCTGTTTTACTTAGTGGCAATTGTGAATCCCAGCTCAGCTTTCCGACTCAAAAAGAGTCCTCCAAAGGCTGAAGAGACTCATATTAAGACTATTAAATAACTTCCTGGTTTCAGTATCTTGGGGTATTTTTAACTGCATCATATTCCCCGTGTTGTATAATTGTATAATTCCATTACAAAGCATGTTATTTCTCTATTCAAACACAGGTAGTTTGTGGTCATCTTTATTTTAGAAAAAAAAAAAAAATTCTTTAGTTGTCTCTCAATAAGTTTTAATTCAGATTTGTTGGTGTGTGTGTGTGTGTGTGTGTGTGTGTGTGTTGTGTGCTGTTCATTTTGTTTTGTTTTGTTTAGAGTAGAGGAGTCAGCAAAGAAAAGTTACTGCTTAATCAGCCCAGGATTTCTTTTTGATGAGATAAAAACTGCAAAACAATGTAAATACATTATAAATTCTCAACTTTATATTTTAACTGGTTAAAATGGTGAATTTTTAAAAGTTATGCAAATGTTATCTCAAAAATATTTTTTAAACAATTCATTTGTTTACTGAAGCATGAGGGCAAAAAAAAAGAAGAGAGAGAGAAAATTATAGGAGGTAACTAGTAGCTAGATTACACAGGACCACAGAGATCACTACCACGATTTGAGGCTTAATCTAATGGCAATGGGACACCAATGAAAATTTTTAATCCCTTATAATGACTCGCCTTGATACCAATTTTTAAATTCTCATTAAGCTGTTCTGTGGATACTGGACTATAGCAAGTCAGGCATTAAATAAATCAGTACAATTAAGAAGCTATTGCATCTCTCCAGAGAAGTCATAATTGTAGCTTGGACCAAGGTATTAATAGAAGGTATGGTCACTTTTGGGAATATTTGTAAGATTTGGGTAAGGTCAATAAATGATTGTATCAGGGTATTTGGGGTTCAGATCCCTATTAGGTCCAGCAGACTTGAATATTGAAAGTGCTTGTGGTGTTTATTAAAGACATACAGGATCCATGTTGTCTGGTTGCTGTTTACAACTCATTTTGCAGCCACTTCAGTACTCTACCCACTCAGGTCTGCTTTCAGAGCTGTGTCCCCATACATTTCAATCCTGTGGTGGTTAATTTCATGAATAAATTAGGCTAGGCTATGATACTCAGTTGTTTCATCAAACACTAGTATAAATGTTGCTGTGATGGTATTTGGTAGCTGTGACTAACATTTGTAATCATTTAAGTAAAGGAGTTTATGTATTCTTGATAATGTGACTGGTCTCATCCAATATATTGAAGATCTTAAAAGCAAAAATTAAGACAGCCCAAAGAAGAAGAAATTCTGCCTCAAGAGAGTAATGTTGAAATTTTGCCTGAGTACCACACTGCTGACCTGACGTGCATTTTAGACTCAAGACTGTACACATCACCTTTTGTTGGGTTTATATCCTCTTGATGTACCCTATGGATTTTTAACTTTTTAAAACTTCTCAGCTGACACTCATACCTCCCACCATATGCATACAGAGCCTTAAATATTTATTTCTAGATTCAAATTTATTGGAAAAATATATAATTGCAATTTTTTTCCCTGAAACAAGTCTTTGGCAGATTTAAGGAGGACCACAAATTCTTTGCCAGTTTTCCTATTGAGTTAGTTGTCTGTGTCCTCACTCTTTAATTTGATCTTGCCTATGACTTGCTTGGAACAATTAAATGTGGTGCAAATGATTCTTTGTAACATCTGAAATTGAGCCTCAAGACTTCTGCTTTCTCTTCTGTATTTAGAACATTCCTTCTTAGGAGTTACATGCCAGGTAAGTTGTTTGTGTATCCTGAGACCAGTATGGTATATGGAAGATCAAAATAGCCACATTGAGAAAGAAAAACATGTGTAGGTACATGAACAGGTCAGGCAGGTAAATGGAGACTTCTTGAACCTTCTTGGCCAACTTAGCCACTGTTCAGTGCAGTTGAGACAAGATACCAACCAATGACACTTAGATGAGAACTACATAGCTAAAACTTTATCCAAATGCTTGGCACGAAATACTGAGACTGATAATATGTAAATGATTCTGTAAAAGAGACATTTTTTTTAAATTAGCAAAAACACAATCATTTCCATACAGTTACGCACATAAGGAATAAAACTAAGCATTCTTAAACTCATAAGAAGTATGTAAAACTAATAATCTGGAGCAAATATATCATATTTTGATACAGTATACTGAAACATTATTCATAATTTTAGTGGAGATCCTCACTAATCCAATAGGGCAAAAATAATGAACAGATGTGAAACTTAAAAAAGAAATAAAAAGCAGACTATATTTGCATGCAACAAGATTATTTGCAAGGAAAAACTTCCAAAGACAGCTTTGAGAACTGTGAATACCATTTAAAAAAGAGGTCTGCTATTAAACTACTGTGCAAAATTAATAGCATTTCTATATATGAGTACTGGCCAAAACATGTCATTAAAAAATAAAGGTTAAAATAACATGATTATAAAATCAATTCAAATAACAAAACATCTGAAAACAAATATTACAAACGTGCATATTTCTACAGATAAAAACCACAAAACATTGTTAAAGGACACAAAATATAATTTGAAAATGAAGTTATAGACTTTGAAAAAGAGGATAAATTAATTATTAAAGATGTCACTTTTACTTAATCTATCAAGTTCAATAAAAATCTACTCAGTGTTTCAACAGCATTTTTCATAAGGTTGACAAATGACTCTAATAACATTATTAACAATATTCCAAGACTATCCCTGTTAATTTGAAGAAAACAGCAACATAGGTAACTATGCCAAGCCAGATAACAATGTTATTTTAAATCTATTCTAATTAGACAGTGTGTTATTGGTAAAGGCACAGACGAATAATAATAGAAGGACCAAACACAGAATTGGTGTATTAGTCAAAACGTAGACAATAAAACAGATTGTTTTTCAGGTATTTCAAAAAGAAGGCTTTAACCCAGATAATTGGTTAAGATGTTTTTAGTGGAAAAAGAGGACAGATGAAGTATGAGAGAGAGAAACAAAAAGGAAGAGTGACAATGTTCTTTGGGCTGGGTTTTGTTATCTATTTGCCTGCTGCTGCATTGTTAGAGATGTTATTTTAGTCAATTTTGATACCTGGGGGAAAAAAATGCCACCTAGAACAGACCCACACCACAAAAACGTCTTACCTCTGCCTGTGCTGCTGGAGTCTAATGTCACCGCAATTAGAGTGATTGCCAACAACTCCCAGAAGCAAGCATCCTCTGTCTTTCTGATACCTTCTGATTATTTCCAGTGTATTCTAATGGCAGAAATTAAAAGTACAATTTAGGATAAGGGATATTAAAAGCTATGTTTTGAAGAACATTGAACCCAGCCATATGGGTTAGATACAGAATCGTTTGGGACAGAGTGATTACAAGCACACTCCCTATTTTAACATTGGTAAAGTGGGACACCATTGACCGGGGAGAGGGAGGGGCAGGGGGAGGAGGGGGTTCTTGATTAAAAATTTGGTCTCTCTCCCGCCGTTCCCTAGCTTGTCGTGCATTCTTTCCAAAAATTGGGACTTTTTTAAAATGCCGCAGGACGCAGGACAAATTGTTAAAAATCAGGACTGTCCCGCCAAAAGTGGGACATCTGGTCACCCTACCACAACTCAATTAAGTAAGAAAAGGAAAGAGCAATAAAAAAATCATAGTTCAATATTCACATAGGATAATGGGACACCTATGCCTCACACTATATATAAATTACATTTTTTAATTGATTCCATACCTAAAAGTAAAGGGGGTAGTTTAAGTTTTAAAAGACAACATAGACATAAATTTTAAACACCGAAAGACTCCTAGATGAAATAAAAAATAGCATAGACAATAAAATAAAATATTAACATTTTTTTAATTAATTGTTAAATTTATTGTAGTGATATTGGTTGGTGAAAATTACATAGATTCCAGGTGTACAATTCCACATCACATTGTCTATGTATTACATTATGTGTTCACCACCCAGAGTCAGTTCTCTTTTCATCATCGTGTATTTGATGCCCTCTCCCTTCTTCCCCACCTCCACCCTCACCCCCTTACCCTCAGGTAACCCTTAAACTATTGACTGTGTCCATGAGTTTTTGTTTCTTTGTTACTTTCAGTTTTATAGTTCAAATATAAGTGAAGTGATATGTCTCTTGATTTTTTCAGTCTGACTTATCTCACTTAATATTATGATCTCAAAGTCCATGTTGTCACAAATAGCCATATTTCATCTTTTCTTATCACGAATATTCCATTGTGTAAATGTATCACAACTTCTTTATCTAGTTATCTATCAAAGGACACTTTAGTTGTTTCCATAATTTGGCCACCATGAACAGTGTTGTGATGAACATTGTGATACATATATCTTTGCGAGCTCAGGTTTTCAAGTTTTTTGGGTAGATACCCACAAGAGGGATTGCTGGGTCGTATGGTAATTCTAGTCTAAATCTAAATGCACTTAATTTCTACTATACAAAATAAATCATAAAATATAAAAATACAAAATGACTGGGAAATGACATTTTAAAGCAATTAGCTTCATAGAACTAGTCGTGAAACTATATAGATCTTCTACAAGTCAACACTAGACAACACACTAGTTTAATGTAAAAGTTTGTAAAGAATTTATAAATTAGGAAACCAGAATTGCCCATTATTATAGAGAAAATGCTCAAACTAGCCAGCAGTCATGAAAGCTAAAATATTAGAATTACAATTTCACATTTATCAACTTGGTTGAAAATTAAAAGTTTGACCAATTATAGCACATTGGGGAACATGTGCAGAAAGGGAAATTCTCATGTATTGACAGTTAAGCTTGCTATAAAAAATAAAATAATAAATTGTTACATCTCAAGCTAAAGTTTAAATACATTTTGAATATACTTTTTATGGAGCTACATTTTAATTGAAAAAGGTGTTACAGTGTTAAGGTTGATACAAAACTGATCAATGTCTTAAATTGCCATAAACAGTAGCTTTGGAATTATCTTATACAAAAAGAATGCATGTGCATTTTCCTCAAAGTAAAAAAAACCACAAATAAAGATGTAATAATGTTAATAGAAGGAAACTATTAGAACAAAGATAAGAACATGACAAAAAAAAGATAAAAGAAAAAGTTTTATGAAACATGATATTTATGTAAAAAATTACTTAGAGACAAAGTAAAAAATATTATGCAAAATATTACTGAAAATTGATCATACTATTTATAATAATAACTCATATAACTAAATTAGAAACTGAAAAAATGTCATTAAACAGAAATTTCAATCAGGTATATTAATAATAAACACCAAGAAATATCAATATAATAACAAAAAAACGTTTTTAAATATTACTTTTATTAAATTAACAAAGATCTTGACAAATAATGTTCAAATTGTGAGTATATTAAGTGAGAAAATGTAAATTGAGGTATAATTTCTAATTTATTGTTGCATTTAGATATCCATACCAAGAGGAAATATATGAAAGTATAGAAGGATTTTAAAAATAAAGATCTCAAAAGAAGGTGATAGGTAATTTTAATAACTGGAAAGCAACTTAAATGATTTAACTACAGGTAATGCTTCAGTAACTTTATGCCATATTATTTAATAATGAAATTGTTGTTTAATACACTAATATCAAAGGACAATAATCCTGAAACAAGTTTATAAAAAGCAGTCTATAAAACTATATTTTATATGCTAGTTATTTAAAATATAAAATTAAGATGAAATAATTAAAAGCATGGCTGAGAACCTATTATAAATATATGTTTTATATTTCTGTGTTTGATTGAGGTTCATTATTATATATTTAATTTTTATTAAATTTTATATAACAAGTGTTTTTATGATTTTGATAAACTGCTTATGCACTATTTAATGAAATAATAAAGGAAGGATGATCAGTGAAACACTCTGATGTGGTCTGAGAGCAAAAAATGCAACAGAAAAGTATAGCTCTGTCTTGAAATATGAATACCAAATGTAGCATTCAGTGCTAACAATGACATTTTATTGATTTTTTTCATTGGACAAAATTCAGTTTTCTTCAGTCTTATAGCCATCGCATTGCCTCATACAGTAGCAATCATCTCCTGCATTTGAAATTGTAATACTCATATCTTCTTAACAGGCCTGTTGCTTATATACTTTTAGTGCCCTATTGCTGATGTAAAATTGCCATGAGAGAATACTACTGAATAAAATCCAAATTACTTTGTCTCATATTCAAGATTATGGACTTTAAACTCTAATTTAATTTATTATATACACATATAGTTATTATACATATGTTTTATATGACTTTAGCAAAACTGGTTAGGTAACTATCATAGTCACTTATTAAATACATATTGAGTGAATCATCTTATTATTTCATATCTTGTAAATTCATAGCATTTATTTGGCAAAAAATACACTCACAATATTCTTGCCTTGGTCCCCAACCTTATCATATACAGTCATTTACATCTCTTCGTAGAATTTATGACTTATTTATACTTATATTCAGACCTTGTCTTTTTTATTAAATCAGGGTAAAATGGATTATCTGTACTATGAATCCTTGCTTATATCTTAGTCGTTATCTTTAACTCACATTTTCTAAAGACATTCTACTAAAATCACATATTTTGATTTATAAATGATTAATTACAATACTAATATTAACAAATAATAACAGTAAAACTAATGGAAAAAAATAGATCAGAGCTCCATATATCAAGCAATTAAAATACCTTTTGAAAGTTCACAGTAGTCAACAATCCAAGGAACTGTTCAATCATCTTTATAAAAATATCTCTCATTGGTGTGACATGATATAAGAATTAATACATCTGCTATAAAATGAATGCAAATTTAAAGAGAGAGAGAAAATGAACCAGTGGAGAGAAGGCAAGAGGACACATCTTAAGGAAGTGTTTAGAATAGAAGTAAACAAAAAACATATACCAGTAAATGTATTTGCAGATTTATATCATTGACTCTTTTTGCTAGTTTACTTGTTTTAAGATTCAGTGTGCTCATTAAATATACACTGATGGAAAGAGAGCTGATTCTGGGTGGTGAATATATAATGCAATGTATAGACAATATAATGTAGAAGTATATACCTGGAAACAATGTAATTGTTATCAACCAATGTCATCCCAAAAAATTTAACAATTAAAAAAAATGAATTGAAAAAGAAAAAAAAAGGATTCAGTGTGCTCTAAGCCTCTATTATGCATGAGAATTGAGATTTGATTCTTTATTTATTTTTGACCTTTTAATGTACTTGGAGATGCCAGAACTTGTCACAGGTGAGCCACTTCAAATTTTCTTAGAGACCAATCTTATTCCAAGGTGGAGAAAACAATGTGAAAGTCTGGAAATAGGAAACAATGAGTAGGGAGGGGGCATCAAATATATGGTGATGGAAAGAGAACTGACTCTGGCTGGTGAGCAAATAATGTAATACATAGACGATGTAATGTAGAATTGTATACCTGGAACCTTTGAAATTATTACCAACCAATGTCACCTCAATAAATTTAACAATTAAAAAAATGTAAAAAAATAAAGAAAAATAGAAAACAATGACAATATCTGAAGTTAATTTTTATATCACCAAAGTCATCTGACCTGTCATACAACAATGTTTGTTATATTGAATTGAAATAGCAATTTAGACTTCCTTAATTTTGGAAACATTTCTAAAAATAAGCCAAACTTATTAGCAATACCACTTTGTTATATTTCTAAACAGTTATCAATTATTCATCAGCATATGTGAAAAACATCAAAATAGTAACTTCAAAAAGGATTATAATCTAATATGAATTATAATGAATGCTATATCGTTAATCTATTCATGTACAGTTATTTTAAAATATTATGCTATTTTCATCATGGACAGCTATAAGAAAACTTATTAAATTGTCCCACAATTTCATTATTACACTTAAAATTTTTAGGCACATTAAAATAGCTCTCATGTAGAAGATTAGTTAGTAGGGCAATTGGAAACAGAATAGACACAGAGTTCCATCCAGTAGAGAACCTGATGACTACAAATAGTCATAAAGAATAAAGATAAAATTCCATTTTATTTTGAATTACTAGATTTGCCTCTCACTGAACTAGAAATGTTGCATTTTTTTTTAAAGATTTATTTAATTGTTTTGACAGAGAGAGAGAGACAGAGACAGACAGAAACAAGGAGGACTGTCCAGAGCAGTCTCCATAATTATAGGTCATCAGTTTTTGACCTAGTTTTATTCCAAGCAGGTGGGCACTGGGTGAGGGGGAGATACACAGGGCAGGAGTGGGCCAGGGGCCTCTCACATGGGAGACATGCGCTAGAGAGCTGGGAGCCAAACCAAGGGGCTCCCACATGGGAAGTTCACTCAAGTGAAAACCAAACTGGGGGCCTCCTACCTGGGAAGCACACCACAGTTCAGCCCATGGGTTTCCACAAACCGGGGCCAGGACTCCATCCTTGGACCCCAGGGCTGCAAGGTGAGTGCTTAACATGCTGAGCCATCCCAGGACACCCAGATGTTGCATGCTTTGACAATAAAACAAATAGTATTTTTCTCTGATTAATCTTCCTATTAAATACAAGAAAATGGTGTAAAGCCCAAGTATACAAGTAGATACAAATAGATACTGCCTTGCAACATACTTGTTGGAAATATTTTCTTCAGAACAATCCCATGGCTTGAGTAAACTTTACCATTTTGTTTACTTGAATCAGAAAAACACACTTGGGGAATTTTGGGATGGCTCGGCGGGATGAGCGCTCACTTTGAAGCCCCCGGGACCAAGGATCAAATCCTGGCCCCGGTCCATGCAGACCCATATGCTGAACTGGGGTGTATCGCCAGTTCAGTTCTTGCAGGGGCCTATGAGGGAGGTTCCTGGCCCGGTTCCTGCCCTGTGCAGCCCTGTGCCCACCTGTGGAGTGAAACTATATGGAAAACTAATGTCAACTATGGAGACTGCTCTAAGCCCTCCCCCTTCTCTCTGTCTCTCTCTGTCTCTGTTTCTCTCTGTCAAAAATCAATAAAAAATCTTTAAAAAAGAAAACAATTTATAAGTCATTAAAATTCTTGATACCTATGAGTATGACCAAAAAGAAAATAGTAAAAC
>PVKE010051328.1:0-10677 GCA_004027555.1 Craseonycteris thonglongyai
AGAGAGAGAGAGAGAGAGAGAGAGAGAGAGAGAGAGATACAGAGACAGAGAGAGAACTGAACATAACTGAACGGAACTGCCCAGTTCAGCACATGGGTCCACATGGGACGGGGCCAGGATTTGGTTCTTGGTCCCGGGATTTGGTCCTCAGTCCCCAGGGCTGCAAAGTGAGTGCTTAACCCACTGAGCCATCCCGGCTTCCCCGCTCCATCTTCTTATAGTTCCACCATATTTTCCTTTCACATTCCCATCAAGTACAGGCACTTGCTCAGACTATTGTTAGTTCTGCTGAAGCTAAGAGCTTCCATCAGCTCTGATTAGATTAGATTAGATTGTATTTCTTACTTCAAGTATATTATGGAATATGCTCCCACAATAAAATTTAGTCTGAAATAGATGATGCGCTAAGATAGCCATTGGCTTCCCCTTAGATCCTAAATTGGTGTTCTCATTTCATGAATCTTGTCTTGTATATTTGTATATAGCAAAAACTTAATGGAAAAGAATTCTGATAAACTACCCATCTAGCTCTATTGTCTTTTGGTGGCTTTATTTAAAAGATTTGGATTCTGAGTCTGAAATCCTTGCTTCTCTACAACTAGGTAATCAAGGTCATTGTATCATGACATCAGAGCCTCCCCTGATACTTCTTCCCTTAGGTCTTAATTATACATGCTGTCCCCCTTTGGTTAATACATAGGGTTCTACTCTTGAGTTGGCCCTTGACACATTTCTGTAATATTAGTACCACAGGGAAATGGGCAGCTTTTTAGAATATTGATTTATGACATAACCAAAACCCAAGAGAGCTCCCAGAGATTACTGAGATCATAGTCCCAGAGAAATGACTCTCAATTAACAAGTCTTTATTATGTTACCTGTGATGTAGCCACAACTAGCATATAGTAGAGTTGGGGAGATGAGAAATGGACTTGTAAATAGGCAATGAGAAACAGTAAATACTGAATACCAAATAACTGGTACCTAAATAAAAATATTTTGAGATACCAAGATAGTTCAGCAGGTTGAGCATTTGTCCTAAAACTGTGAAACCTGGGGATCAAATCTCAGACCTGGTGTGTGCAAACCCATATGCCAGACTGCAGCACAACTGGTAATCACTGGGATAACTTGGTGGTGAAGGTTCTAGCCTCCCATGTGGGAGGCCCCCAGTTTGGTTTCCACCCCATGCAGCCCCACATCCACCTGTGTGGGACGAAACCATGTCACAACTAATAATGTACAGCTATTGAGTCTACTCTGGGCCCTCCCTCTCTATCACTATCTATCTATCTATCTATCTATCTATCTATCTATCTATCTATCTATCTATCTATCTGTATATCTATCTACATGTCTATCTATCTCTTGCCTTCTCTCAATAAAAATTAATCTTTAAAAAAATTAAAATATCTGGGGAGCACATCATCAGATAGCATTCACATCTAGCTGAAGTAATCATGGAAGACTTCCTGGACAAGAGCAATTGAGTTTCCAAGGGCAGGAAGGGTTTACACCATTGGAGTGAGAGAAGAGACAACACCAATAGAGGAGCAGGCATAAACCAAATAAAAGTGGTAACAACATATAAAATAGGTTTGGGGTGCAGTGAGCAAACGTACTGGCTGGAATGGAGGCGTTCTGGGATGGAAGTGATAGGGCTTGCCATACCCAGAGACACCTTCTTTCAGAAACTGAGCAGCCCACAGCTGGGAAGAAGCCCCAGTACCCTCCACACCCACCCCTGCCTTTTTTAACTTGCATGCTGGACAGCTACTGGTTACATTGGATTTGGACAAGTGACTCTAAAGTAACTCCCTAACCACTATAGTGTTCTAGTGTGGTGGCCTCTGCCTAGATGCATTAGCTTAGCTAAATTATTTATACCAACTATCTTTGAAATTTGAATGTGATAACAAAGGGAAGCAAAGATAACATGACAGGGAGACCATATAGGACGATGATCCCTCTTAAACTCCTCTTACAATGTTAAGTCTTTCCTGTTTGTAGCTACGAAAAGCCAAGGATCCCAGGGGTTCCTATATGAGAGGAGAAGGAGAGAGTTATGGAGCAGGACCCTGGGCACTAGGCTCTTATGCATGGCCTGGGGATGTGTAGAAATATCCGTGATGCCTCAGCTTGCCCATGGCCATGGCCAGAGAACTGAAAGCAGGTTAACAGGGAGTGGGGGATAAGCACAGCGCACAGGATTTGCTGCCTTTTAACATAGGAGGCTGCTTTCTAAGTTTACAGTTTGCAGGATTGAATCTGTATATCCCCTGGACATATAACTCCATCTTCATTTCAAAGGACAGTATAGCACAGGGGTTAACAGTCCAAAATACTGTCACTCACGCCTCTGGAAATGAATTCCAGCCTCCTCAGGCCAAGTGACTTAGTTTCTAAGTTCCTCAGTTTCCGCATCTGAAAACAATGAAGACGGTGCTAATGGCTATATCTTTCTCATAGGGTTGTTACAAAAATTAAATAAAGCACTTAGAACAGAGTGTGGTGCATAGTAAGAATTAGGTAAACATGGTTAAATATTTTCAAAGATTCCAAATAAGTACAGGGATTATCGCATGTCACACAGATTCGTTCCAAAGCTCCAACCCCTATGGACTTATGTAAAACACTAACAGTCATTTTCAAAATTAACATTAAAATGTAGTATAGGAAGTCCTGTTCGGTACCCTTCTAACAGAATACAATAAAAACTTTTTGTATTTTTATTTTTTAAGGACTGTAGAATTTCATTGTTCCCACAGCACGGAGTAGCAGTGAGAAAAATCTATGGGACCTCATGTCAAGAATGCGAGTCCCACTGCGGGACAGCAGTTCCAGGGAGTCACAGAAGCCCCCACAACTTCTCTGTGTACAAATATGCATGACTGTGCCTCACAGCAATTCGTGTTGAGGGTAAACATGGCACGCTGACTCAATTCTTGCTCTGTGAGGAAAAGGCAAGAGCCAGCACTGCAGAGGTTACATCAGTGAGGCATTTTTTAAATCACCTGTTAGAAATTCTCTAAGATGAAAATGATGAAACAACAAAAATGCATGCCTCCACAACACGACAATTACTGCCCTGGTACTAGCTGTGTCCTCACCCCATAACCATAACGGGAGACATAAGCAGGACATGTGCAGTCCTGAAACTCTGAGATGGAGAGGTTTTTTCACAGCATCTCTGACAAAGTAGAGACCTAATTCGCAGGAGCCAGTGATCAGCTGTTTTCCGGTGATGACTGGGAAGTGACAAGATCTTAATAGCTCTGGGGTTTAGTGCTACCCAGGTTTCTAGTCTCATCTTGCACAGTGAGCCTCACACAGGTTCCTCTTTCTTCCCAGGCTCTGAGTGGGAGTCTTGTCTGACTTGGGATCTATTTTACCCCTCTTGTGTTCCCATACCCTAATGCCTGGCCAAGCCTAATTTCTTGAGCATAGCCCCGCATGTGCTCTCAAAACAACCCTTATCTGGGTTGAAACATCACTGATCAATGCCACATCTTTATTTCCCTGAATCTGCTCTACCCTCAAAACCTCCTTCCCCTTTTAGTTTCAATGGTCCATAAACTATTCAAAACACTTAAAAGGACTTCATCTTTCCAAGCTTTATGGCTTTGTCAAAAAATTTCCTTTTATAGGATCCCACAGTTGCTCTTTATTGCTTCTGAATTCCACTAAAACCTAAGACTATGGGTTTTCTTTATTGCCTCCCAGCTACTGGATCTCTCATCCTCCCACATTTTATCTTGATGCTGATGCTGACTGTCATATTTCCTATTATTTTACTATTCTGTTGCCATCAGAGTTATTTTTTTGGTCATCCTCTTTCTTATACCTTATCACTCATGCTACATCTTTCATTGCAATACACTTGTTCCAATTCTTGCCCAGACATGTCTTTAAAGATAATCAATATAATGGCTTTCACTCAAAACTTGCTTACAATTAGTTTCTTCAACCAGTAAATAATTTTTTCTATTTTCTTCTCAATTCCTGAGAACTCCACCATCATAATCGTAGAGGATGAAGAAGATAATGATGATTACTTTGATGAATAAATAGTAATCATAGCTTACATTTGGGAGGAAGTTTGCAGACACACACTCACACACACAAACAATCTTGTTGTCGCTGTTGTTACTTTATTCTTGAAACCTTTTTTCCTCACATCTTCCTATATTTTATGTAGTGCTTCATAGACGTGGAAGAAAGGTAGATGAATAAAGTTTCATTGTGTGGTTTTAGAAAATGATTGCCCGATAATACCTCTGGTCTTCTCACTTTACAAGCTGGGATGATAAATAGTTTACCACATTCTTCCTTCTACAGGAGAGCTTTGAAGATTAATGATAGAATTGTAAAAAGGACTCATATTATAGTCACTGAAAGAAGTGAAATTCAAGAGAAGAATGGCCCAGCGGGGTACCAAGGTGGAATATTTTCCTCCATTTCCATCCTATATTCATCCCAGCTTTAAGAATGTAAAGTAGGTACAACAAAACAAAACAAACGAAAAAATCCCAGAACCCTGAGGTCTTTATGTTAAAATCAAGACACACTGGCCACTCATTAAGTTGACTAGCAAGTTTGGTGGAAATAACTTTCAATGGTATATAATTAACTGTGCACATATTTCAGGCCCCTGAGGCAACTTCCAAGTAAATGTTCATCATTTCTACAAGCATTAAAACCTACTACATGGGGAAGAAAAGCTCTAAGAAAAGATAATTTTGGCTTTTATATTACTAAATCAGCATTCTGAAATAAAATGTTTAATCTATTTTGGTATTTACTGAGAAATGTTAATATTCTGGGTATTGTGTATGCATGTGTGTAAACTACTGATTTCTTCCTCCTAATTCTGCAAAATATTTAACATGCAACACCACGGGGTGCCCCTTAGGGGTACAGAAAAGCCTTGCAGAGCTGCGAATTATCGCTGCTCCTGGAATTTTTACAACACTCTGCCCTTTTGTACTTCATGCTTTTTCAGAAACCACTTTCTTTTTTTTTAAGGTCAATGTAACTAGATCCAAGGTATATTTAAATAGCCCTAATGAGGACTTATCGTGATTGGAGAAAAGTGAATAATTCCAGTAGAGAAAAAAGGAAGAAAGAACTAAAGGCAATCAACACAAAACAAGCATAAACATGGTGCTTGATGTGATGCTAGGTATTTTACTTTAAATTATTTACACAGTAAACACCTTATTTTGAAAAATTTGAAATAGTGTAAAAACACTGATTGTGAATATTTGCCCCAATTTGCATGTTCTATTTATATCTATATAGTAGATAAAATACACAAAGAGATAGACATAAAGCTGTATAGAGACATATATATATATATATGTTTATGTATATATGTATATACAAGGGCTGACTGAAAAAAACCCAGCCATAAATGCCTCTATTTTTTATGTCACATGGCTGGATACTTTCTGGACAGTCCTCATATATACAGCAAGAGAGAGACATATATTTGTATACAGAGAGACACATACATTATATATTTGTGCATAAATATATATATATATTTATAAATAAGTTTATAAATTTATATATGGCATATACATGTTATGTTTTAAAGTAAGTGGTAGGCATCATGACAGAGAGACATATCTTTGCATATATAGAGAGACATATCTAATGTATGTGTAAGTATAAATATATATAACTATATTATTTATATATATATATAAATATATATAAATTTATAATTAAAATGTACCATATATTTAAAATAAGTTATACACACCGTGACACTTCACCTTTAAATAGTTCATCACACATCTTCCTAAACAAGGATGCTCTTCCACAAAATCTCTGTACCATTATCACCCTTATCATGGTTGATAGATCTCTTGAATGTCTCAATTACAAGATCACTTGTAATTTCTCAATTGTAAAAACACTGAACTATAAGGACATTTTCCTGTATAATTCAAAAGTAATATGGAGAGGGAATGGTACATCGAGAATATTCCTTTTTTTTAACAATGTTTTACGTATTGTAGCATCTATTGGTGATTCTGAATTGGTTATTACAAAATATCATTCCCATTTTACTAATGCAGAAATCTTGTACTTTCCTCACATTAACTAGCTAACGTGTGGCTGAGCCAGGCTTCAAAATGAGTCACGGCCTCAGACTCAGAATCACCTGCTGTCTGGGGTCATGCTGCCCTGTAAAGATCATGATAAGATTGGCTCCAATTCCTGAGAAAATGCATTGCCTTTCTTAGGATTCCTGGACCTTTTTCTGGGACTTAAGAGTCTCATGGAGACTCCTGGTTCCAACGTCTGGCCCTGATGAATTGAGGTCTCCTGTTCCACACTAACCCAAATGCTGAGCCCACTTTCTTTCCTTGATTTCCACATAAAGAAGAACCTTCGTGTGGGGGGCAGACTTTACTAAAGGTTTGTACAGGTGTTAAAGGAAATGTTTCACATTGCCTCTTCACCAAAATCTAGAACTGAATGTTAGACATTTCTATTCTTAAAAGTCAGAGTGGTCTTGCCCCGTGTTTTAATTCACTCATCCCAGCTCCTCTGTATTCTTCCTCTTACAAACAAAAAGAGAAACTCCCTCTCATATTTTTATGGGAAACAACTCAGCACTCCCCAGTCCTTACAGTAAGCTCTTCTGTGCTCAGCTCTCTGTATCCACACTCAACCAAAGATTTAAATTCTATCTGTTAAGGTTTAAGTACTAAGATTTTAGCTTCCAATTCTTTCCCAGTCATTCTGAGGCAGATTGGAGGAGGTAGAAGAGTGGAATTATTGTTATGTATAATAATATCTTAAATCATGCCCACAAAAATAAACCAATTAGCCGAAGGTCCTAAGGCCCAAAACATTAACTAGAATGGGTAACCTGGAAGAGTGATGAGAAGCTGACAGTCTTCATAGAAATGATGGAAGACATAGATTTCAGACTTAGAGTAACTGGGTTGGGGCTGTTAGTTATTAATAGTATAGTTAATTCCTTCCCATAGAGAAAAAGTGACCCTTACATGTATGAAAAGAATAAGAGAGGGAAACTTGTTGTAGAGCTAGTAAAGAGTCGATATAGTAGATACCTGGGAAGCGGTATCAAACTAAATGAATTATGTTCTGCCTTTGAAAGAATAGAGACAGGATTTTGTAGGAAGAGAGAGACAACAAATGTCCCCAAGCAAGACTGAAAACTCAACTATGACCTGATTTAACATAAAAGAAAGATGATAGGAAAAGTTGTAATAGTTTTCTTAATTTTGTAAATATTTTTAGAATGTTTTATGAGATTAGTCATTTTCAAGCAGCTTTTTGTTTTTATCACAAAGACTGTAATACAGGGAAAAAACAGAACTTTAGACAACTTCCTTGCATGCTTTAAAATCTGTACACACATCTAAGGAAACATCTGTGGGTGTTAAACCTTAAACATTAAATATAAGGTCCTGTAGAAGTAACACCATAGTGTCGTAAGGCTTGCTTTGTTTCGAATAAGATGGACATTTCATCTAAGACGTCATATAGTGTGCTTGAGTGTGATATTGTTGTTACATAATTACATGCTTATGATTTTGTAATAAAAGATTTGGTATAGATTACCAGCTCATAAAAAGGGGGTGTTACATCTGCTGGGGCATCATTTCTGCCAGACACAGTATTTTATTCAAATAATATTGCCAAAATATTCCCCCAAAATGACTTATTCTGAAACAACCAACTTTCCCAACTGGCCCGTTTCTTCAGCTTTCCTTTCATATTGTGCATTTTCAGGGTGTGGAGCACCCAGCTGATTTCACACATGAACTTTTACCACTTCGAAGTTGAGAGCAAAAACATCAATGTCTTATTCTGTTTTTGAAGTAGAAGAAAATGCCAACGATTTCCCAGGGGGCTGATCTGCCAGCTTGTCACAGGAGAGAGAACACAATTTGGCAAAAGGACAAGGCCCCTGCTTCTGTCTGCACTGCCTGGAAAGACGCCACTTTGCCCTGACGCCACTTTGTTTCCCTGAAGCCTGTGGACACCCCTGTCCACCTCTCCGCCCCTCCCAGTTCTCAGGTCTATTTTTCCCAGCTGCCAACTATGTACTAGTTTTCAAAGAGTTTTATGCCCTGTGGACAGGCCCGTGCCAGAGTTGATAAAAATTTTTCCACTGCTGTGTTTCTTTGTTGACACCATCTCAAGACAAGTAACTCAGATAAGAATTGTCCCTGGGAGGAAAAAGAAGAAAAGCCAAGGAGAATTGGGCTAAATTTAAGGTAGATGTCTTTTGAACATCTTTTCTCCTGCCAGGATCAAGAACCATTTCTCCCCTCAGTGTCTGCCTCTTCTAGTCATTGTTATAATCTCTTATAAACGGACCCGTTCCATTTGTACATGAGTGATAGGAAATGGCAGAAAGACAGTGGTGAGAAAGTCCAGGGGCAGCCAAGAAGTATCTTTGAAAGATTGAGAAGAAGATTCAGGAACGTGTCAGTAGTGTTTTGAAGGAGAATTTCTACCACTGGCAACAAAATTCAAATAATTCTAGGGACCCATGAGTAAGCCATTCTGTGTGTGTGTGCTTGAGGAAGGTGATAATTACTTTAATATTTTTCTAACAGTAGGAAATAAAATTATGGGTATTTTTCCATAAATTTCAAAGGAATCTGTTAGGCTGATAAAAAAGATTCAAATTCAAGTACATTTAATTATCAAATTATTATTCCTATGAAAAAATAAAAAATAGCTTACAATTGTTTAATGATTGGTATGAGCTAGGAATTTAAGGGCTTTGCTTAGATAACTCCCATATTGGATTATATATGAGGAAACTAGAACTTCAAGAAATAAAACAATTCCACAAGTTTCCAAAATTGCATGATTAATAAGTGGTGGGATGGTGTAAACCTGCGCAATCTTCTCAAGACTCTGAGCTCTGAGGCAGAATTAGCCAGTACAGGAAAACTCAGGAAGAAAGGTTTGGGGACTTAAAGGTGACCTTGTCTTCATAGCCTACCTAAGGCTGTACTGGATCCTCCCAAATCAAATTCTGGTTAATGGCACCAGTACTACTTTTAGACAAAACAAATAAAAATGTCCAAAAAAAGGTCCAGAAAGGGTAGTAGAGTTTTACTGGTTTGAAGAAGCTAGGAAAGATGGCTAGCTGGTCCCACAGCCATGAATGCATTTGACAAAAGAGATTCACGTGTGGGGCAGGGGAAAGAATGACTGAAGGCTGAGAGAGAGAAAGAGAGAGAGAGAGAGAGATTGATTTGCCTGAGGTGAAAATGCTCTGAGGAAATGCCATCATGACTGAGCTAGAGAGAGAACAGGGATCTCTAAGGAAAGCAAGCAGCCTCTGTCTCCCAGGGAAGGCTATGGGGAACTCCTCAGTGCTATCCACAGGAAGCAGAACCTGGTGTTATCATCGGAGCATTAAAGTGGAAATGCATCCGGGGCCCTTCATGGTTCCCAGATCCCCGCTTCATTTAAGCCTTCTTGTGTAAGTAAATATCAGTAACATTTTCCAATCATGTTCTCACTTACCCACCCAATCAAACATTTTACCTTGGTGTTTACTACACTCAGCCATGCGTCTTTGCTATTTCAGCTGGATCAATGTTCAGAAATGGGACCTTGGAGAGTCAAGGCCTTTCACCTTGCATTAATTGCTCTGCCAGCACAACAACAGAAACACCGCATTGCTCAGGAGCCCTACTACAGATAAATTAGCTAAAGTCTATAGAGGATAACAAAGGTTAAAATGGTGCACGTACATTTGTCATGAATAATGAACACAATAAGCTATTCGTCATTACTCTAAATGTATGTATTAAAGTGGATCTACTATGAAACCTGTGGCATTTTTCTAGGTAATGGTTCGATTTAAAAGGAAGCCCTTTTAAAAAATGATCTACTAACTGTAAATAATATTTTTAAATAATTTTCATTCTTCAAAACAACTGTTTCTATAGGATCCCATTTTACACAGGGACTCATTACCTGCCAAGTCATTCTGAGAATTCTATAAAATGATTTCAAATAACACCAGATTTTTTTTTTTCATCCTTGCTAGTACTGGCCCTTTCTTCTTAAAAAGTGTTTCAGAAAATTGGAAGCATGCTGAGAAAAAAATGAACAGACCTGATTCACAGAGTGGTACACACTCACAGGACCTCCTACATTCTTTTGCTACTGTCATCCACCCCTCCCACCCAGTGACCCACCTGATGTGCTTCTCTGAGCCTAGCCCTCTAGAAGCCTTGCTTCCCCATTTAATTGTGCAACCCACCCCATTTCAAATATCTGGATCCATGAGGAATTTTTTTACATTTGATGCTCGGTTCGTATGATCAATCAGTCTGTGCTAAGGGATTCTGGGGTAACGACACCTAAGTAAGACATTCTACCCAGGCCCTGCTAATAACATGTCTGTGCTCCAATGTCTGGGTTCCTAATGGGGCTTTGGACCCTCTGAGTGCCCTCTTGGTATCTGTTACTCAGTGGGTCCCTTCATTCACACGGCTCCAGGGCATCCTCTGAGCTCACCTCAAGCCCTCCCTTTGGGCCTCTTCAGCTCTCTATTTATTGTGCGAACTATCATCTGTTGTGACACGTCCTTGGCACTTTCACCCGGATGGGCTTTTTTTACTGGAACAAAATTTAAACCAATCTACTCTCTGTGGTGGC
>PVKE010051329.1:0-10686 GCA_004027555.1 Craseonycteris thonglongyai
CGGGCTGCGCTCTGAGTCTCTGTCCCCGAACCGCTGCTTCCCTTTTCCTCTCCCGCTCTCCCCTTTTTTCTCTAACCTTTGGGCGTTGTTCTGCGTTGTGTGGTTCTCTTAGTTGAGGTGTCTTCTCAGGGTTTCCCCTGTGGATTCCCCTCTGTTCACAAGGCCCTTCCCAGGCAGTTATCGGCGTTCTCCTCTCATGGCGCCATCTTGGATCCAAACATCTTTAAAGATTCCCACCCAGCATTTTCAATTATAGGTGTTCTACCTGAGACAAGTGCTCACATGTGGGACAAAGACACATGTGCATTGTTGCATGACTTATAATAGAAAAAATGGGAGAAAACCAAATTTCCAATAAAAGGGATATGGGTGAATAATTTGCAGAAAGGTAACATAAATAGTGATGTTTTTAGACCAATTTGTTCTCTAAAGACAACTAAAATGCTGGGGGGAAATAATAAAAATAACTTAAAGGCAAAAGAGAGCTAAAAACTTATTTCAAAAGATCATGAGTGAGGGTGGGAACCTGGAAAGGTAAGCAAAGACAGAAGCTGGCTCTCGCCCTGGGGACATCTATCAAACCCAGTGCACTTGTATTTCATTTTTACAGTCTAAGGAAAGCCAAGCCCCACCAAAAGGAGGAACGCGAATAGAAAACTGTTACCTCATAAAGCTAAGGCCCCAGGAGGCTATACTCTCAGAAAGTTGGAGGAAATTCTATAAGTTATACCCACAAACATTCCTCACACCACTTATTGCCCAAATTCACAGTGTCTGAAGTGGTCTAAAAAATTCTCAAAAGAAAAAACTATTTATTTTAAAGTGGTTCTGAGCTTGTAATGCTCTTAGATGCATTGCAAAGCCAAATACTCATCGAAAGAATTCACCTACTTCAAGAATTTACCTGCCTCAAGAGAATTTACACACACACACACACACACACACACTTATATAATCTTTTCTCAATAAAAATTCACCAATCACACAAGAAATTCTGTCACCAGGGGATGCCAGGTTGAGCGCTCGCTTTGCGGTCTTGAGGTTCGTGGATCATTTCCCAGTTCCGGTCCATGCGGATCCATATGCTAAACTGGAGTGTAGTTCCCATGTGTGGGAGGCCCCAGTTTGGTTCCTACTGGGGCTACCATGTAGGGGGTCCCCATTTTGGCCCCTGGCTCTCAGGGGTGTGCCTCCCATGTGAGAGGCCCCCAGCCTAGTTCCCACCCTACACAACCCCCACCCATCTGTGCAGAATGAAACTATGTCAAAAAACTCATGACATACAGCTGTGGAGACTGCTCTGCACCCTCCCCTTCTCTGTTTTTCTGTCTGTCTGTCTGTCTCTCTCTCTCTCTGTCAAAAACAATAAAATAAGAAAGAAAGAAATTCTGTCACCAAGATTGAGAAGCAGCTTAAACAACAGACAACAAAAACAGACCCCATAGGGATTTTGATTACAGGAATTATCAGTCAGAAAATGAAAAATACCTATGCTAAGTATGACCAAAGAAAGTAAACAGAAGTTTGAAAAATCTGTGCAATAAATAAGAAACTATGAGAAAAGACTAAGAAGATTTTTATACCAAAAAATATACCTATGCATAAAAAAATACCATAATTAATTAAATAGGTAGATTTAGCAGAAGGAAAAAAAAAAGAGACAATGAACTGGAAGGTAGACTTAAAAAATGCCCAAAATGAAGAAGAGAGAAAATATATAAAAGGTGAACAAGTTAGTAAAAGACATGGAAGCTAGATGCAATACATATTAAATGAGAGTTTCAAAAGAAAAGGAGGGAAATGATAGGTAGCAGAGGAAATATTTCAGAAGATAGTGACCAAGAATTTCCCAATAGTGTTAAATGACACTGATCTATAGACTCAAGATACACATCAATTCTGAAACAGAATATATATATATATATATATATATATATATATATATATATATATATATATATATATATATACACACACAAACTGGGCCTCTATGTTTAAAAGATAGATTGCTTTCTTCTTAGTTGGACTGAGAGCTGAAATACCAACAACCACAATGAAAGCTAGAAGTCAATCTTCAACAAAATGAGAGAAAAATCATTATCTACTCAGAATTTAATACCCCCCCCCAAAAAAAAGTATTTCATAATACATCCACATACTATGCATTAGATGTGGCATTTGAAAAGAATGTGGTAGGGGATGCCAGGATAGTTCAAAAGGTTGAGAGCTTACCTTGCAACCTCTAGGTTTCGGAATTGAATTCTGATCCTCGCTTCATGCAAACCCGCGTGCTGAACTGTGGTGCATCTAGGAACTGCCAGAATGGTGGCAAAGGTTTTCATCTCCCATGGGAGAGGCCCCTTGTTTGGTTCCATCCCGTGTGGCCCCACGTTCACCTGTGTGGAATGAAACCATGTCACAACTAGTGACGTGCAACTATGGAGACTGCTCTGGGCCCTCCCCTTCTCACTCTCTCTCTCTCTCTCTCACACCTTCTTTCAAAACAATGAAACAAATCTTTTAAAAAATTGTTTTAAAAAAGAATGTAATAGATTTATAATGTGCTGAAAAGAAAGACAATTTCTAAGGCATTGGGAAAAGCTTGTTACAAGAGATTACTCACAGCATCTGTCAATATATGCGAAATATAAACTATGTATGTGTACCTGTTATATAAAAATACCAAAGTAAATGAAAATGCTGGAAAGGATCCATTAAATGATGAATAATGATTACCTCTAGAAGGCAGTAGTTTATCAGATAATTGAGATAGGAAAATGACATGACAAAAGAACAAGTGTGGACAAGCCTGGGCTCTTTTTTGCTCTAGTGTTTAGACCCAGCAGCTGCAAGACACATTTGTTTTTCCCTCCTCTAGTCAATAAATGCCAGGCGTGACTGCCTTACATGAGGCACAAAGTCATGGGCCTACCAATGCCAGCAGTTCCATCTCTACGTGGTTGGACAGGTTCTGCTCAAAACAGGAAGAAGCGTGTTGCCTACTTTAACCTTGGGTCCAAATAACACTTTTCAATCCAGTTTTGTCAGAGATAAAGTTCATGTTTTTATCCCATTCTGACTTCTGGCTTATGCCCAGTAGGTTCAGCAATTGAACATGGGGTGAATAAGAATTATCAGCCTTCAAAATTCCAAGAATATATTTATGTATTAAGTTGGAGAGTCCATACCCACAGCATAATTTCACAACATGGGAAACCAAAGGTTATTTACAGTGAAAAAAGAAAGCAGATGGCTTTCAATTCAATTCAGTTCATCACTCAGACATTTAGCACCTACTATATGCAATCAAAGCATTTCTTTCAGCAGATACGTGGATACGTAAGACAAGGTCTGTCCTTAAAGAACATTACTGAGGGGGAGGAGAGGGCAAGCAGCAAGCAAACTAATACAAAGTGGGGGGGGGAGAGGGAACGGGGTGGGGGGAAGCTCAAGTAGAAGTAGAACCGAAGTTCTGTGGGCGCAAAGAGACTGGTCAATTCATCCCACTTTGAGAGAATCTGAGCTGATTTCACACACACAAAAAAATATTTTGGAAAATGAGTAAAATTGATGGGGAAAAGAGCAGAGAGCATAGTACATACAAAAGCATAAGCAGGAAAATGTGTTGTGGATTTGTAGACCCGTGAATTGCCTGACACAGTTGGGACAAAATAGAATGGGGAAGAGATGTAAAGTGGGAAATGGGAACTGCAGTCAGATTAAGGGAGAGGATGAACGCAGGGATCTGGAATTCATCATGCTGTTGGCAGTGGGGAGCCACTGTGGACTTTGATGTGTGGTATGAAATGATCAGATCTGTGCTTTAGAAAAACAACTCTCGTGTGAAGAATGAATTAAAGAAAGAAAAGATGTCCACTTAGGACTTTACTATAATAATGATCCACACAGACGATATGATGGGGCTGGCCTTTAGGATGACAAAAATGGGACGGGGTTATGTAATATTCAATATTCATAAAATAAAATGATAATAATTTTATTACATGAACATACTGAGCTAACAAATATTCTTCAGTGACAGAACTCACAAAAATGAGGTAGACATAGAGGGGGGCTGTATTACACCACTGTTATACTGTGAATATCTCTCTGATGAAATCATCTTACGCAGCAAACTTCGGTCTTTCAACCCCTCATCATAAAACTTCTCACACGCCATGACACAAGTTTGTTTTACAGCTAACATGGCCTTCATTGTCTCAGTACTTACCCTAGATATTTAGGCTATATGAGACCTAAAAAACAACCTACATTCACTGGTAAAGAACATGGAAATAGGCACAAATGAATAACACTAATTTATTGCATCTAAACCACACAAAAAAACATTCATAATAATGCATACATCAATAAAATACTCACAAAACATCACATGAGCAGTACCACACTGAACATTCTAATGAGGGACTGCAGTGGCCAGACTGCAAAAAATCATAAACAACCTGTTGAATAAAAATATGAGTGTGGAAAGTCTGAATCAAACTAAATGTAGTGCACAAAGAATCTCTATAGGCAGAATGATGATAGAAATACTAGTAAGCCTCAGTTACTGCATCCCACACTCCTAACCTGATGGAAGCAAACAGCCAGGTGAGCCTGTTCAGGAGTTCATGTGCGTTGAGGCCCTCCTGGCTCCCACAGACTGAATGGGGCTTAGAGACCACGTCTTGAATTCCCACCACTGTAGACAAGCAAGGGAGTGGCATCTGATCATTGCTAACTCAAGAAGTCTGGTTCAGACTGGAAAATGTAAATGGAACTTTCTCTTTCATCACACTAGGAGTTTTACTGCATGCATTGATTACAATAGGGCCTTATGATAATAAATAAACTGCTTGCATTCTGTTTTTTACAAAAAACTAAAAACAACAAAATTGACATTTATATTCAAATGACAGGATAGTTGGGATATATGGAAAAAAATGGCACTGTCCCATTTAAAATGAGACGCATGGTCAGCCTCAACATGATAAGTCTGAGTGTGGCATTCTCACAGGTAAATGTAAAGGAAAGTGAGGGCAAAGGCAGAAGTAAGGGCAACGTGTTACGTGTGGGGACAGAGAACTCGTTCAGACTCAACAAGTGGCTTGAGGAGGAGAAACAGTTGTTTCCAGGTGCGGCCTGGCCCCCCAGAGATTGTGCTGGGAACCCCACAGGCATCAGGAAACCTGGTTTCTGGAACAGGCTGCAAAGAACATGTCACCACAGAGCAACGTAAAGCCTCACGCACGTTGCAAAGCGGCCCACTTCTGAATGTCCCCTTTCTTCAGCAGAGGGCCTGTGGCGTGCAGCGCTGGGGCAGGGCTGGGCCTCCGTGGGTTGGGCAGGCTCCTGCTTCCTGGAGAGTGGAGGGACGGGCTGGGGCACAGTTGGGTTTGGGAGTGTAGCACCCCCCGCCCCTCCTGAGCCACATCAGAGCAGGTGGGAGGGGGCTGGAGGCAGGGACCTTCTAGGGGAGGGCTGCCATCTTTGGCAGCATCCGGCCACATGCATAGTCTGGGACCAGACAAACACAAACAACCTGGACTGGTCCTCCCTGTACTGCTGTTAAGTCTGGACCAAACTAACCAAACCATGTTTAGGTATGTCCCAGATCCCCATAATGTCCGTGCGCAGGGCCTCCCCTTTGCGTTTTTAAAGCCTCCTCAATAGAGGCTTCTTTGATCCCGCTAAGAGATTTTAACCACATGGAGATCTGAATCACTTGATTAATTTTCAATATGCATCAGAAGCTGTTTTTATCCATCAAGCACAAATACTTTCATAAGTTCAAACAGCCACTACCTTTGCAATTTTCTACCATCGTTTTATTACTACTATCTTTAGGGACCCCCAACTCCAAGTTTTAAAGGTAGGAGCTTTTAAAAATAAGCACCTTTTTTTTTTACATTTCTGTGGCTGTCACACCCAAATCTAGCCCCCACCCTGGGTTTTGCAGCCTTCCTCTGCGGAGCACCCCACCCACAGATGAGCGGGGAAGTGGCCAGACCACAGCAGGGGAAGGTTGGCTACACAGGCCTGACCTAGCAGCTGGTGTTGCTGTTCAGGAGGCCCATGTTACAATAGCCACAGTGTTGGAGGAGAACATGCCGGCACAGGGCCGAACAAAGGGCTGCTTGTACGAGCTGGCGTTTGCTGCTGCTTTTATTAGCAGTTCCCCTGGCCATCAGATCCTCCAACTCTCCATCCCCTTTTCTTTTTTTCCCAGGATGGCTTTAGTGTTACCCTACACACCAGTGCCTCTTTCAGACTCCAATGGTTCTTAGTGTCAGAGCCGTGTGATCACACACACAACCACAGAAAATCACCACCACAGCCAAGTAAACAGAACAGCTCGTACTTACTGAGCACCTACTACGTGGGCCCTAGACATGCATTAGTGCATGGAATTCTCGCCACAACCCTAGGAGGTAGATCTCATACTAAGCAAACGTTAATCATGAGAAAACTGAGGCTTAGAGCAGTCCATTAACTTGTGCAATGTTGCACCACTAGCAAGTGGAGGCTGAAGCCCAGGCCTGCTGCCTCCAGTCCTGAAGCCCGTAACTGCCCCGGTAGACTTCTGAATTCACTGAGCTTCATGTGGTCCCATTCACATTCTCTACTCATTCACCAGCCCTCAAGAGAGGCAGAGGGGAGCCCAAAGCTACCCTCCTCTTGGTATTGGGAGTCCTTCAACTTTGGCCATCATACAAATTTGGAAGAGACGTGGGACCATCTGCCTCCCTGAGCCAGAGAACATAACTCTCAAGAGGGCAGAATCTAACAAGATGGACTTTCACAGAAACAGAGCCCTACATGGGACATCAAATCACCATGTGAGCAAATCCAGGTGCCTTCAAGAACAACATGTGAAAGACATCCAAGTCAACATGGGACTTGAAAGAAGACTAGTAATAATGTTGCTAAGAGCTAACTTTTATTGCACGTGTACTAGATATCAGCACTGTGCTAAGTGCTTCCCTTGTATTAACTACGCTGATCCCCATTTAAAATAAGCTTTTTTATTTATTTGATTTTTGTGATAGTAAGGCCAATTGTATTCCAAGTTTACAGAAGAGAAAACTGTAGCTCTGGAAGTTCTTTCTTTCCCACAATCCTTTCACTAGGAGGCGTCAGAGCCGGGATGAGAAGCATGCAGCTAATTTAAATTCCGCTCTGGCCCTCTCTGGGCTTTTCAGAGGTTCATGAGATATTCTGTGTAATCTTAGACTGCATGCACCATACTTGCTAGAATGAGGAAAGTGTGTCTCACACTGCTGTGTGCACCAGGCCACACAGAATATTAGCACAGCCAGTCCACGCAGCCACACTGCAAAGTCAGGAGCTCATTCGGGGAACAGTCAGGATGGCAAAGGAGCTGAACCACATCCCATGAGGAATGGTTAAAGGAGCTGCTATATTTCCCCGAAAAAAGTGCTTCTGTGTGTTCTTCAAATGCCATAAGGGCTTGTTTGTGGAGAGGGACAAGATACATTTCTGATGGCCTTAGGAGGTGAATCTAACAGGAAGGTGAAAGATCGAGGGAGATAGCCTTTGGCTCAGCAGTCTGTCAGCTCTGGTGATAGCAGAAGTGACAAGGGTCGCCCTGCACTGGAAGGGTTCTCACAGGCTGCACCACTGTGTGGCAGAATGTAGTCGTGGCAGCCCCATGCAGCACAAGAGCTTACCCTGTGCACAATGATTCCTCATCTTGGAATGTGGTCTGCCCCTACCTCTACTCTCAGAGACAGTCCATCTATTACCATTCTGTGCTGTCCGAGCCTTCCCTCAGCATTTGCTCCTGCCACAACCACAAATGGCCAGGACAAGGGAAGATGCTTGATCCAAACAAAACCATCAATGTCTCGTTCTGGTAACCAGGGCTTAGAAATGGGCAGTAGAGGACAACATCGAAGCAGCTGACCCTGGCTTGTATAAGCTTGAGAGCTTTGGGGTAGCCATGTTCTTTCTGCCAAGTGGCCATAGGAGCATGGAAATCTGTCTGCAGGAACCAACAAGGACACATAGCAAAAAGACTCTTCCAATTCTACGTACCAGGCCCTACATGAAGCCCGCTGCTCCCCTGCCCCTGTAGCCTTTTACCAAGTATTCCCCAGGGAGCTTTGACACATGGAACTAAAAGGATCCTGAACACTAGTAACTGTACTAAGAGAAGATCCTGAAATATTAATCTTGGGACATTGTCTTTCTTCTCCTACTTGATGACCTGGAAGGGAGCAGAAGGCTCTGGGTGGAGCAGAACTCCACATCTGTGCCATCACAAAGATTAGAGACTCTTTTCCTAATAAGCACAGGCACCTACAGGTCCTTGAGCTTCAGGGACACAGATAAGAGGAACTAGGTTATATTCAGACCTTTTTTCTTTCCAAGCTAGACTCTTAGAAATTATAAGAGAAAGACTTGAGTAGAAGAGAACACAAAGACTGGAAAGTAATGAAAGGGAAAGGGCAAACTAGCAGCCCTCCTGCTCCCTGAGAGACAAGGTCACCAGAACTGGGAAAGGGGACTAGCGTGATGGGCCCATGACCTTGGGGGATTCTGTGGCCAGCGTCAAAAGAACTAAAGCCAGTGCAGAGGTCCAGGAAGTCCCCTCAGAGAAGGAAGCAGATGCTGTGACATACGCAAGCCTCTCGTGAACCAAGGGAGTGCCTGGAGATCATCCCCGCCGTCATGGGAGCACCTCTGGTGTAGAGACGGTGTCCACCGGTCACTGGACAGCTGGGGTCTCCCATCAGCAGTAGCTGGCATACCTCCTGGCTCACCTGGCAGCTTGTGCTACAAGACATCGTGAGCCCCCTCAGCGCTACTCCATACAGCCCCTTCCTTACCAATTACCCCGGATTCTCTAATGTCCCTAAGACAGAAGATGGGGCCTTTGGCCTAGAGGAGCTGTGTGTGTAATCAAATGCCCCAGCACCTGGACTGGATGGTACGGACTGCAGGAAACCCCACCCTACTCCCAGTATACACAATTCAACAGGTCCCAGTGACTGGAAGTAGAGACCACTCTGGGCTCCATCTCTGGGGAAGATCACCAAGCAGGCACCTTGAGGGATGCGGATATTCCAGGGAAAATGATATAACATCAACTGTCCATTTTTGTGTTCATGAATAACATACAAAAATCAATCATATGATGACCTCACTTATAGGTGGATTATAAAACTGAAAGTAACAAAGACACAAAAGCTCATGGACACAGTCAATAGTTTGGTGGTTACCTGAGGGTAAGGGGAAGGTGGGTGAAAGAGTGGGGTTGTGTGAAAGTTGGGAGAGGGCAACACATATATGGTGATGGAGGGAGAGCTAATTCTGGGTGGTGAGCACATAATGTAAGGCATAGACCATGTAATGTAGAAATGTACACCTGGAAACAATGTAATTGATATCAATCAATGTCACAACAATAATTTTAACAATAAAAAGAAACCCCAAGTTAGAATAGAGCATGTCCAATAAGTTTATTTTTAACTAGTCATATAAAATCTGATTTATATGCCTTAGGGTTTGGGCATCTAAAGGTATTCTACCAAATCTCGTGGACAAGCTGAAAAATGCTGGCCAAGTTGTTCATTTTATTAAAATAACCATATAGAATAGCTGACTTTTAAAATATTCAGATATTAGAGCTAATCATATCCACTTACTGAATCATCCCAAAGTTTATTGGTTCTTACAAGTGAAAGTGTTACCAGGGTATATAAACTGCAGAATGAGATGCACATGTTTTAAATTGAGACGCAATATCATTGGGCAATTTTTTAAAAGATGATTTCTGTTAATAAAATTGGCATATCTCATTGGTATTTTCAGTATTCTTTTTTTTTTTCTTTTAATATTATTATATTTTATTATTAAATTTAATGGGGTGACATTGGTTGGTAACAATCAGACAGTTTCCCAATGTACAACTCCACGTCACATCACCCATGCATTGCATTATGTGCCCAGCTCCCAGAATCAGGTCCCCCTCCAACACCATATATCTGGTGCCCACTCTCCCATCCCCATACAACTCTCCCTCCCCCCACCTCCCTCCTCTCCAGGTAAACACCAAACCATTGAGTGTGTCCATAATGTTGGTACCCTCTCCCACCTCCCCTCCCTCTCTCCCTCCCCCCTTCTCTCCTTCCCTCAGGCAATCACCAAGTTATTGTGTCCATAGGTCTCTGTGTCTTTGTAAATTTCAGTTTTATATTTCACCTATAAGTGAGGTCATATGTTTCCTGATTCGTTCAGTCTGACTTATTTTGCTTAATAAGATGGTCTCTAGGTCCATCCATGTTGCCAGAAATGACTGTATTTCATCATTTCTTATCACTGAGTAGTATTCCATTGTGTAAATGTACCACATCTTCTTTATCCAGTCATCTATCGAAGGGCATTTTGGTTGTTTCCATATTCTGGCCACTGTGACCAGTGCTGCGATGAACATGCAGGTACAAACATCTTTAAAGATTAAGGTTTTCAGGTTTTTTGGGTAGATGCCCAGTAGAGGGATGGCTGGGTCATATGGTAATTCCATTCGTAATTTTTTGAGGAATCTCCATACAGCCTTCCATAGTGGTTGTACCAGTTTACATTCCCACCAGCAGTGTATGAGAGTTCCTTTTTGTCCATAGCCTCTCCAGCACTTGTTATCCGTTGTCTTGTTGATTATAG
>PVKE010051330.1:0-10675 GCA_004027555.1 Craseonycteris thonglongyai
ATTTGATCATCCCAAGAGTTCTCTTAGTTCAGCAGAGCAGAAAATGTCCTGATGAATATTTGACAAAACATGCCTTATTGGTCCTTTATTAGGTTCAGTTCCAGTCACTTTCCTAGGCCTTTATATTATCTCATTATCCCTCTCAGCAAACACTCTAAGGTTGATGCCATTTCCCCATTTTATGTATTAAGAAACTGAGAATTAAAAAGGTAAAGAATTGTGCCTTCAGTCACACAGCTGCTAAGTAGCAGGGCCAGAATTTGGATCTCATTTTGACTCCAAATGCCAAGCACTTTTTGCAATGCTCCTCATTGAACTATGACCAGAGCACAAGCCTCCTCCAGATTCCCAGTCCTGTGTTTTCTCTGCATCACGCGGACTCCCTGCAGTGCTAAGATAATGCTCTTAGAAACATCTTTAATGGTTGTTTTGACACCTTGTTAAACAGAATTTTGTTCCGACTAAACATTCTTGGCAAGACAGTGGTTCACCCGAGTGCTTTGTTAATTTTAAAGTGCAATAGAAGCAGAAACAGCTATTACAGGAGGTAGGGCAATGCTGTGGTAACAGAACTTGGCACAGTCAGAAATTCTGCTTCAGAATCTGCACTTTTTCTAAGAGATGGGGTTTATTTAACAGTTAAGCTTGAGGAACCTGCCTACCCACCTAGTTTCACCATGCCTCCCTCCTTCCTTCCATCCTTTACAGGGTTCAGTGTCATTCATGTAGTGAACAGCTGTCGCTAGATAGGAATACATAGGAAAGATCTATTTTTTCATTCATCACTGCCTTCATGCTTGCCTTTTTGAACTATTTAAAAAATATCCCTTGATAACATCTGGAGCATGTTTCATAAGAAACTAGTCCCCCTTGGTATAAAAACAATCTTGTTGTGTATTTTTAATACTGAAGTATGAAAAATGCTCCAGTTCAACCTTCAAGCTTCTTTCTTGTATTCAACGGAAGGCTTTTCTCTCCCATGCTCTTTAGATGTTTCACCTCTTCCAGTTTTTCTGCTCACTACTTTGGATTAGGAGTTAAGAGGGAGGATTTGAGCAAAAAGCCTAAGTCTTTCACTAGCTGGTGCTTCCTTGGGGCAGCATCTCAATGCTGGCTTCCTCTGGGATAGATGTGTACGGTAAGTTCTTCAAAAGGTCCAACAGGACTGACCCTGTTGTGAATATGTTCTCCAACTGATTTCCTCAGATACCCTCTTCAGTTCTAGGTCACTTAGAAACTATCTACACTCATTAATTACTTTTGGAGTCCTCCTAAGTGGGGCATCAGCAAGATGGCTCAAAGAGGGCAACTTTCAAGGGGCCACTTTGGCCCATAGGAAATTTCCATGTCTTCTCTTATCAGAAAGTGATAGTGAAATCTGTTTCTCATCTTCTCTTTCACTTAGCCCTGAGTTTATCTTCAATTCTCTCTCTCTCTCCCTCTCTCATAAGGCAGAAAAAGTTCACTGTTTAAGCAGATACCTATCAGGAAATGAGATCCCATTATTACCTCCTTGCAAACATAAATATTTGCATGTAATTCTCTTGTAGACCCCTCCTTTTGCTTATTTGGAGGGGTAGACCATTCTCCCACTGGAAGTCTTCATGCCCTAGTTACCTGACTCAAGCCTTACTATTCACCAAATTCTGTCCATGTCTCTTACAAAGGTTTGGAATGGGTAGGCAGTAACAGTTACTGTACTAGATTTGCTGCTTTTATGAGAACTGCAAAGATTTTTGTTTGTTTGTTTTTTATTGCTTTTGACAGACAGAGATACAGACACAGAGACAAAGAGATGGGGAGGGCCCAGAACAGTCTCCACAGTTGCACATAATCGGTTTTTCCACATAGTTTCATTCCACAGGTGGGCGCGGGGCTGCACAGGGCAGGAACTGGGCCGGGGTCTTCACCCCGGTGAGAACCGAACTGGGGGCACTTCCCAGCTCAGCACATGGGTCCACACGGGCCGGGGCTGGGATTTGATCCTCAGTCCCCAGGGCTGCAAAGTGAGCGCCCAACCCACTGAGCCATCCCGGCTTCCCCTGCAAAGATGTTTTTAAGATCTTCAGTTGCTCTCTAAAATGAGAAGGTACTCGGTATTTGTTATTTTCAGTTCAAAGATTTGCCTGAGTTAAAAGACAATGAAAGATTCTCATTTAACATTTTGTTACATTAGGATAAACAGACAGTTTCATTTTCTTGTCTTTTTTTTTTTTTTAATGAAATAGAGTAAAATCACAGGTGATTCCCACCAGAAAGCATTTCTGTTGTTTGTCACTCAAAAGTGATCTATTCAGTGAACATTTATGCATTAGGCAATGCACTGGGCATTGGATATGCAATAAGTACAACCTTATCTGGCATCCTGCATAGACTATGAGTATTTCAGGAAACCAATAAATATATTTAAATTATTGGGTTTATTCTAAAAATCTACATAGTTTATGGCATAACAAGAAGAAACTATTTGATGGTATCACCAAGGAAAACTATTGTAATAGTAGTGCTACTAATATTATTACTACTTCAAACAATAATGATAAGATAATAATACTAACATACAGTTATTATAATAGCTATTGAATACTGACCATGACCAAAAGTAACCGAATGTTTTATGTGTATAATCTTACACAGTTATTACAATAACCCTATATAAAGTAGAGACTCTAATTCCCATTTTATAATGGAAAATAGGAAACTATAGCTTAGTCAAGAATGAGAGAAGTTTAATATGACAGATTTGTTTTTCTACTCTCTCTGGAGTATTAACCATTAGCCAATACTGCTTCTATGGGTCCATTGTGAAGTAAAATACATGCTTCTTGATAGCAACAGTATTAAAATAAATACTATCTAAATGTTATTTTATGTATAATAGAAGGCCTAAAGGATGTCTATAAGATGACCTGGAATAAAGAATGTTTAAAAATGCTCATCTACCCCTCACCACAACTCTTTAAAAGATAAAATTAAAAAAAAAATGTCTTTATTTGAGTCTGTTCTTCCTAGAAAAGAGGGTTTGGCATTCAGAAATTTGCCTCCCATTGTCTGCTTCCTCTTCATCCTAACTGGCTGACAGAGCAGCAGTTTCTGCTCTTCTTGAACTTTACAAAATGTATGGTTGCCAGTTACTCTGAGTTTAAAATAGCACCAGTACTTAGCCAAGAGTTTTCAGAATTGGAAAAAAACTCTTAGGGGTGTTTTAAGAGAAAATGAAATGATGTAGAATTTTCAATAATGCCTAATAGTAAATAGGGACTAAAGAAATCAGACTAATATTTAAGAACACACATAAGCAGAGTTTGTTAAATTGTATAAATAGTCCCTATTTTTTAAGCTTGCTAAAAATAATTTCCCAGAGCCCCTGAAAGAGAAAATAGGTACTAAATCTGGCTTCCTCGAAATCCTTTTCACTTGAAATTTTATGAAGGTAATTTTTGTGATACCAAATAAGTTGAGATTTCTAAAAGGGTAGGTTCCGTAGCAGAAGGAATACTGTCAGGGTAGCAAATGGTGGTTGTTTAAAAGTTATCACTGCCAAAAATTTAATCTAACAATTTAAAGTAGCATAGCCCCTAAGCCCAAATATGGAGGGAAATCAGGCTATGAAACTTTTCTCCTAGAAGAAATGCTGCTACAGATTCATAGAACTCTAAAACCTGCAAAGGAATTCCAGATTCTACTATAGTCTTTTGCTTCACAGATGAGGGAGCTGAGTTATAGAGAAGCTAACTGCACTGACCAAGACAACTTGTTTGTGACAGAACCATTAAAAAGAAAAACCAAGATCTCCTAACTCTTAGTATGTCATTAACACAATAGACAGCTCTTTCTCTTTCTTAACAGGCATTGACATAACTAGTGTTTTACCAATGCTCTGATATATAGACATATTTTGTCCTTGTAAACTGCATAGCAAAGTAGAGGAGTAAAAAGTTCTTTTCAGGACTATGTACCTTACAAAGGGAAACTAATATATCTTTCACTTGTTCTTATTTTGTGTTGCTTTAGCATATTCACTACAAATATTAGCCTGCTGAGAAGTATCAGTATTTAGTTGAAACTTTTTTGGAAGTCTTTTGATGTTGAAGTAATTTAATAGTATTTGAAATGAAAACAGCAGTCAAAAATCACCTTCTGTTTCATGTAACTGCAGTGACTTTACAGTAAAAAGGCTCATACTTACATATTAAAGTCTTCCTGTTTTTTCATACTAGTGAATTTAAGTTATGAAATAATAACTGAATAAATAACCTGCCACACAAATTGAGACTTTCTTTTTATTTTTGAAATCTAATAATTTATCTTTCTGTTTAATTATGAATAGAATAGAGCTAACCTAGCAAATTCAATAGTTTCTACATTGGTCTTTTAAATTTTGTTGGAATATTTATTCTAATTTTTTTCCTCAATCTGTGCATGTGTGTACACATGCACTGTGTGATAATTTTGTTTTGTTTTTTACTTTTCTGTAGCGATTAAACCCAAGAAATATTTAAGAAATAAAAATAGTATTCAGGGGATGCTGGGATGATTCAGCGGGTTGAGCACTTGCTTTGCAGCCCCGGGATCTGAGGACTGAATCCTGGTCCTGGCCTGTGTGGACCCATATACTGGGCTGGGGTGTGCCCCCAGTTCGGTTCTCAATGGGGTGAGCTTCCCATGTGGGAGGCCCCCGGTTTGGCTCCTACTCCAGGCATGCTTCTTATGTGGGAGACCCCTGGCTCTCAAGGGTGTGCCTCCCTTGCAGGAGGCCCCTGTCCAAGTTCCTGCTCTGCGCAGCCCCATGCCCACTTGTGGAATGAAACCATATCAAAAAATAATGACGTACAACTATGGTGAATGCTCTGGGCCCTTCTCTCTCTCTCTCTCTTTCTGTGAAAAACAATAAAAATAAATCTTTAAAAAATAGTATTCAGCTAATGATAGGAGACTAGCCCTTCTCAGTTCAGAATAAAAGCCATCTTTTCTCTGTCTCTCATTTATGATATCGCTGAGTTTACTTTGAATTCTCCTTTTCCCCTGAAAGGAAAATAAAAGTCTTTCAAATTAGGTCTAGACACAGGATATGAACAACACACCACAATTTTTATTCGACTGATCATATATTTTATTTGTCACTCAAAGAAAAAGGAAAATTCTGATAATCACTGCATGGTATACAACAAATATATATTAAAGAAAGCACTTGAGATGGTAAAGAAAAGCAAGGCACAAAGTAGTGTGTGCGCTATGATATCAATTATAGAAAATAGGCCAATGAAGAAGGAGATAAAATGTAAAACATATAAAGTATTAGAATTTATATAGGGGTTATAGTAGGTAACCCCTCCCCCCAACTTCTCAAGTTTTTTGTAATGTCATAATAAAAAAGAAAGAAGATAACACAGTCGAGGTGGGAGATTTAAGGACTTTGGAGCCAGCTTAAAGCAGATTCAGCTCTCAGCTTTGTCATTTGTTGTAACATTGCCTTCTGCATTACAGCTGGCTTAGCTCTTCTGAGTTACCTTTGATCTTCTGTAAACTGGGATTAATAGAGGAATCATTGCATGGTTCTTGTGAAGACGAGAAATTGAGATAACATATTATCTATGCCTAGCACATATTAAGTGTCTAATAAATAAATTTTTTGATATTACAATTATTTTAAGAGTTTTCTATCATGCACATGCCATAAAAGATACACAGCATATTTGCTGCGTGTATGCCACATGTGATCTGTGCAAATGAAAAAGTTTTCTACCAAAACTTCATTAGAGAACGAGAGACAACGTGACATATTACTTAAAAACTCATGCAGAAGATGAAATGTTCTTTTCTCTATCAAATCTGCAAAACTGTTCACAGCACAGCTATATAAGGAGCATGCACTTGATGGCACATGGCATATTAGAATAGATAAAGCACAGCCCTGGCTTTCCATATTTCCCTGTCCAATGGAGCATGCATGGTTTTTCACAAACAACCATAGGACAAAGAAGAGAATAACAAAGAAAGCAAACATCTATCAACTTCAAGCATTATTTTAAGCAATTTATAAAGAAATAATTACAATTATCCTCAATTTACCAAGGCTCAATAAAGGCTTCGTTAACTTTCTACAGTAGGTAGTGCTGGGAGATAGACCCAAATAAACTGAGGTCAAAGGTTTGACCTCTTTGATATGAGAAGGTACAGACCAGAGAAATTAATTCAATCTTTGGCTAGATTGGGTAGGAAGGAGACAACTGGGAGAGAAGAGCTTTTAGTTGGGTCTTTAAAGAATGGGAAGAATTTTGATAATAATGATGGAGAAAGTGCCTCACAAATGTCAGGAACAGCTTGTGTAGGGGCATGGAGGCACATGGATATGGAGTGAAGCTAATAGTAATACCAGAACCTGGGGGGTTGATTCCAGATTCACAGAGGAGGGTATAGGGGAGAAACTGGCGCCATAAATTCTAAATTCTCGTGTGAGTTAATCCATACATTTTATTTCTGAAGGGGCAATCAGAATTAATGGGACCACTGTTGAAAATGTTCTGTGTCTTTCTTCTACAACTGAAATTAAACTTAGAAATTTAATTTGCAGAAAGACAAGATAAGACAAAAATCAAGAAAATATCTCCTTAGCTGAAAAAGAAAAACAAACACACACACACATTTTTCTAAATCTTATACAAGGGCATTTAATCTGAACTCTTCAAAACTGAAATTCACACATTAGAAAGATATATTTATTTCTTGGTTGATGTAGAGGGTTAAATGGTGTCTCTCCAAAATTCATGCCCACTGGGAAACTCTAAAGGTGACCTTATGAAAATAGGATCTTTGCAGCTGTAATTAACTAAGATGAAGTCCTAATGGATTAGGGTGGGACCTAAATCCAATGACTGGTGTCCTTATTAGAAGACCAAGTGAAAACATAAAAAAACACCCAGAGGGAAGATGGCCAGGTGAAGCCAAAGGCAGAAAATGGAATGATGCTTTTATAAGTCAAGGAACAATAAGATTCCTGGCAACTAGCCAACAAAAGCTAGGAAGAGGCAAGGAAAGAGTCTACCCTATAATCTTCAGTCAAAATAGTGCCCTGCTGAATTTCAGACTTTATGTCTCACAAACCATGAGGGAATACATTTATGTTGTTTTAAGACACCCAATTTGTGAAACTTTGTATGACAGCTCTAGCAAACCAATCAAGTAGACAACTGAAAACCTCAAGTACTCCATCACAAAAGAAATTTGGTCATAATATGGCAATGCCAACTGAGATTAATAGGATTTAAAAACCTTTAAGAAGTCATGGATTTTATAAAGACAGGTGCTGCTAATCTCCAAACATCTGTCTCTTTGGAAGCAGCATGAAAATGTGGATTCAATAAATAAAGTTTTCTGATTTTTCTGTATGCTAGAACTTTCCTATGTGTTCTCTGATAGCAAGCTTTAAGATCAGCAAGAACTACAATAAAAGTATGGTTCTTTCTCTCTCTCTCTCTCTCTCGCTCTCACTCTCACTCTCTCTCCATCCATCTATCTACATCATATAGAGAGGTAAAGTAAATATGTCATTGACATTGAATCTACCAGCATCCATGAAATAAGAATCAATAGTTGGTGGCCAAGAAAAAAAAAGAATATAATTTTAGAGATAGACTTCAACCAATCAGCAACGAGGCACATTTGTCTCTCATAGGGTCCCATGCTGAGGAAGTCTATGCATTGCTATAACTGATGAAATTATAGTGATATTGGAGTGGAATGGGGCCCCAGGGGAAAAAACAACAACCCAGGGATTCTCTAATAGAGAATGATGCCAAGCAGAAGAGCTTTAAAGTCCTGTGAAACTCCTAAACTCTCTTGGGCTGGAATTATACTTGTCTCCAACTTTCTTTCACTTCATCTGCCAGTCCCACCTCTCTCCCAGCTATGAATTCACAGTCAGGCAGTGTCAGTATATGCGGTGTGTTGCAGTGAAAATGCAAACACATTTTCTATAATGAACATATGGGAGACTCCAGTTGAAAAGAGTTCCGATTCGATCCCAAGCACGTTATTGGCTGCGACTGCAGAGAAGCAGGTAGCAGACGGAATCAGGAAGCATGGAGACAAGAAAGGAAGGATGTGTACTTGACTGCTGTTTCGAGATCTGAGTCCTGCCCTGCCATGCTGCAACCTCTTTCAAAAAGCAAACTGGTTTGGCTGATTGCTTTCCTCATTTTCAATATATAGCTTTCATTCTGAAGACCATGGTCTTATATAAGGGGGAACAAATCTTAATGCGAATTGTGCCTTGAAATTTTAATATAGATATCAGAATTTAAAAATTCTAATTAAAAAATGATAAGCATTCAAAAACTGAAATATACAAATAACTCCTGCATATCCACACCAAGGTTTAACAATTGTTAATATTTCCTTTTTTGTTTATACATACATATTGTATAGGTGAATAAATAAAAACATGTACATGTATGCACATAATACACATATACTATATATATATACACATATATATAAAAAAATATATAAATATATATATGTGTATATATATATATATATATATTCATCTTACTATAGTATACTTCACCCTTAAAATCAAGACAGTTTTTACATGTAACACATATATAAGACATAGATATTTTTGAAAAGCTTTATTTTGCCTTACTAGCAATCACTAGGATGATACAGATTCAAAATGACAATAAATTAAAGTATTTCTTGCCCCTAAGTCAAATTACTTATTTAAATGTCAAACTCAAGAGTGTTTTTCTACAGGATTCTTCTTTTTATTCTGATGTGAAGGAAGACATAGATCCATACAGATCTATCAATGGTGAGAACAAGTATGGAATATGTTGGGAGTCAAGGATATAACATTACTGTTGAATGCACTAAGATAACTAAAGATCATAGGAGTAACTGTCAGTTTGGTACATCAGGAAACTACACCATCTACTTACTTAAGGATCTTGCCACCCACATGAAATTGCATCTGCCAAGATATAATAATTTCTCCTCCAGTCATGAGGTTTCCTACAGTGTAACAAGATGCTTGGTGTAGATGGCCAAGACCTTATAACCATCAATCCATTTTAGGCTTGTACGGGATTTCTTCATTTGTGTTGAGCAACATTTGTTTTTATTTTACTAAATGATAATGAAGCATGAGAAAATGTATAAGGACTGAGTGAGATTATAGTAAATAAAAAACAAAGGGTAAGATAACAGAAAAATTTGGGGTCCGTTTCTATGTATTTTATGGAACTTAAAACCCCATTGGCTCTGAAGTTGAAATGGTCATCTTTAAACTTGCTTTCTTACCTAATGTTTCCAATGACATTACTGAATGTCTGTCAGCTTGTCCTATCCCGGTGACCATTTCTTTGTAGTAACTTTGCTCAAATACTTACCTCACTGAGTTTTTTTAATAACTGGAGTTTCATTTCCAATAGGAACAAAGAAAAACCTCCTTTAGGAATCCTTTTATTACCTTTAGATGTGGGATTTCAAAACTTGTTAGTAGTGACACAGAACACCAGATAAGCCATGGGTCCTATGCAGTAAACTGAATTCTGGAAGCTTTCGTCAATGAACTTTATACTCTCTGCTAGGACGGCTGCCAACCAGGTTGCCACAGTGTCATTGCCTGCGTGTGGGACTACGCGGCCAACCAGGGCCTCTGCCAAGCCCCAGCCCATCCAAGTGCTGCCCTGCGGGCATGGCTTACAGATACAATTGAAGCAGGGGCAGCCAGGCGGAGGAGAGAAAGACCAGAGCTCCTGCACCCCGCCCGCACTGAACCACCAGCCCCCCTGCTGAAAGAGGAATCTGCTATTATGTCTCAGGCCCGCCCTAGCTCCTACTCACATGCCCCCACCCCTGGCCACACCGTTACTACCCTGCTATCTAACAGCTAAGACAGCAACCTGAAGTGCCCCAGGACACAGAAGCTGTCTGCTTCCCCCAACCCTCTCCCAAAGTCTCCTTCTCCCACAACTGAGCCCAAAAGAAAAAATAAAGAGAAGCCCATCTGATAGGCAAACCCCCAGTGGGAAAACAAACTCATGTGTAAAGCAAAAAGAACCACATCAAACATAATGCACACCTCAGAATCCAAAGCCACTCCAGAAGATCAGGGGCAGTCTTTAGTAAAGGACCTTGCACACTTGTAATCAAATCTAAGTGAAACAGAATTCAGGGCTGCATTAATCAAGACACTCAGAGAGCTCACTCAATGCTGGCAAAGTACCCAAACACAGTTAAATGACCTTAACAAGAAATTTTCTGAGCAAAATGAGTACTTTACCAACAAAATTGAGAAGCTAGAGCAGAACCAAAAGGAACTACTTGAAATGAAAGGCATCATGGGAGAGCTGAAAAAAGAACTGACCAGCATAGGAAACAGGGCTGACCAGCTAGAGGAAAGAATGAGTGAAATTGAAGATACAAACATGGAAATGTCACAGAGTGAAGAAGAAAGGGAAACGAAAATCAAGAGAAATGAAAGAGCCCTACAAGAACTTTCTGACTCCATCAGAAAGAACAATATTAGAATAATAGGGGTACCAGAAGGAAGCGAGATGAAATCTTCTCAGAGTCTACTAAAACAAATAGTGGATGAAAATTTCCCTAATCTGTGGAAGGAATTACAGCCCCAAATCCAAGAGGAAAGCAGAAGCCCTAACTACCTAGA
>PVKE010051331.1:0-10668 GCA_004027555.1 Craseonycteris thonglongyai
CTGTTTCCTGTTGTGTTTCCAAACCACAACAGTTACCCATCCTGTCTCCTCTCTCAACCCACATGCTGCCATAAAGATTCACACTCAGAGGTATCATGATGATATCCAGAAATTTTCATTTGATTTTTCAGATTCTCACTAATTCAGATAAACCAGTGGCTCTTTTCCTTCTTCCTCACACTTTCGGGTCTCAAGATCCTCTTTACAATGCTTGTTTTAATCTTTCTGGCAGGAAGGCCATTCTCCTTAAAAAAGAAATCAAAGGCTAAATAGAAATAGAACAGAAGATGGAGATGACCTCTTTCATCTACTACACTGAGTCATCTCACTGAAGCAGGTGGCCAAATGCTTTCCTTGCCACTCCTCTCACTCTGAACACTAACTGCTCAGGCAGGTCCTTTACTCTTAGCATCCCAGGTCTTACCCACCTGGTATTCCTGACAGTGTTCTCAGAGTAACCCTTCTTCTCTACTTGTTCTTGGTTACAGGACACTTTTTCATTTATCAACAAAAACTCAACTGCTCCCCATGCAACCATGTTGGTTTCTTTAGGCCTCTCCTCTCTTCTTCCTTGCAATAATCATCTGTGACTATTTTAAGCACATTTCATTTGTCAAACTATGAGTCATCTTTCCTTTAGAAGCTCTTGCCTAGACATTATATCTACTTTTCCCTGGACCTTCTAAAATCTGCTTTCCCCCAAACTCAGAGAGTTCTCCATTTCCCTTGGCTTCTACAAACATAACCACTTTCTGCTAAGGTTCCTGACACTTTCACATCACCAAACAAATCCTTCCTGTTGCTCAGAATGTAATTTCAGTGAGGCCCTTTTCCTTATGCCTTCCTTAACCATCTGAGATAAAACTGTCAGAAAAGTAAGTAAAGAAGAATTAAAGCAAGTTAAGAATTGATCAGTGTATTGTTTGGGGGTTTTGTTTGTTTGTTTTTTTGCGGAAGGAGATTTCCAGCTGCTCAGATCTGTAAAGACCCATAGCACCACACCAACTTGCTGCTGCACCAGTTTTATAATCTCAATTCAGAACACCTCTTCTACACTGATGGTAAATAGCTGACATCTTATCCCAGGTTGGTTGTCTTTTTGGCTGTTTCTTTGGTGGGCTGAGAGCCAATGGTCTGGACTTCTGTTTCACCAAAAAGCCTAAACTCAGTAAGCAAACGAGTGAGTAAGAGCTGCTTAGAGAGTAGACCTGGGTTCAAGTCCTAGCTCCAGCATTTTTGAGCTGTGTTACTAGTATCAGTTACTAAACATTTTTTTTGACAGACAGAGACAGAGAGAAGGGGGAGGTCCCAGAGCAGTCTCCATAGTTGCAAGTCATCAGATTTGGACATGTCCAAATTTTGTTCCACTCAGGTGGGTGGGGGCTGCACAGGGTGAGAACCGGGTGGGGGGTCTCCTGCATGGGAGGCATGACCCTTGAGCCAGGGGCCAAACCAGGGGTCGAGAACCAAACTAGAGGCCTCCCGCATGGAAAGCACACCCCAGTTCAGCATATGGGTCCACATAGGCCAGGGCTGGGATTCAATCCTAGGGCTGCAAAGTGAGCGCTTAACCCGCTGAGCCATCCCGGCTTCCCCACTAAAATTCTTTAGACCTCTGTTTCTTCATCTGTAAAATGGAGATTAATAATAATATTTCTCTCATAGGAACAAAATGCAGTAGTACATAAAGAGATTAGCACAATTTCTGGCAAATACCAAGCATTCAAATAATAGTTGTTTTATCTCAGATTATTATGCTATTTAATGAAAATTACTATTTTTACTTTTCAGCTAATAAAGATTACTTGGGTTTTCAGGTTTCTCAGAAATGGGAGAGGCTACATGTGGTGGGGGACAAGGAAGAATGTACCACCTCCCAGTGACTGGCCCTAGCTTCTCATTCTCAGGTCCTCTGGCTAGACAGACAAAATCAGTACAGAAAGAATTCATGGGGGAGGAATGTAATTAATAAGCTAGAGGGAAATACTGGGAGGAAGGATCAAAGAAGCTAATTAGAACTGGCTAAAGGGTGGGGAACATAGAAGAGAGAGGGCTAAAGAGAAATTATCTTTGGCCTATAATTATTCAAAGAATGTCTCCCAGTAACTGTCTCAGGCAGTCCAAGGAGTATGAGGTAGGAGTAACAGGGGTAAGCAGAAGGAAACAAGCTAAAACATATGGGAGATTTTTCACACAGTGAGATTTATCAAGTTTATTAGAGAACACAGAGAGGGTGTTACTTTAGGTCACCTATACCAGCTGTTGGCATAATTGTCCTCCTAGTACTAGGGCTGAGGGAGGGCAGAGCAGGCCAGATCCCTCAGATCAGAGGGCTCAGGGAAAATCACCTGTCCAATCTTGGTTCAAGCTGTAGGCAATACATCTTTCTCAACAGGCCCTTTATGTCTCAGGAAGAACTTCCTTACTCACTCAGATCTTGTTCTCAAGAGTTCTAAGATGTGTGCTAAAAATCAATCCCTCTACCACCCTCCCATCTCCTTAGTCAGAGCCAATAGAATCAAGTGGGGCTGATTTTGCTTTTGCTACACAACTGCAGAAATGTTTATGAATGAGCACTCTCTTAATAGCAAAAGAAAAGGCAATAATTGTGGGATGGTCTATAGATGAAAATGACAACACTGAAATGCTTCAAATACAGGATTTGGAAGTCAGATAAAAGACAAATCTCTCTGCTGTGCAAATATATAACAAATCCCCAAAATATCTTTTGTTTGATGCAGTTTTGCTCAGCTATTTAAGGTTTTTGACAGTTTAAAAATGATGAACAATATGATGAACCACCCAAATTCTGCATCACATTTGGGAAGATCATTATGAACTATGACTTCTAGTTCTGAGAGGCAAGACCAGCACCCAGGCCCCTGACTTTCCACGAGGGGGCGGGTCAACATGGACACCCACCAGCTCCATCTCAGGTAGTCTTACTGCTCTCAAGTGAGCATGGGTTACCTGCCTCTAGCCACATCTCTCACATTGTAACAGAGGAGAAAACTGAGTGGAGTGGGTCTGCTGATTCCCTGGTTAGGCTCTGGGCTCACCAGGTCCACTCCAGGTTAAGAAGGACACAGAGCTTCCCTTGATGGCGGTGGAACAAAACTGGGAGGCCTGACCTTGCCCAATGCCCTTAAGCCTGACTTACCAGAGACACTGGAATGGAGGCCTAAAATGAAAGTGAAAACTTCCTACTCTGTGGAGATTCTTAAGAACTGGAGAAAAGCCCCAATTACAGCCTGCAGAGACAGAATGATGGGCTATTTTGTTTGTGAGCATGCTATTTGTCTGACCTCTTTTCCCAGTCATCTGGTTGACAATTCCTGATTGGGCCCAGAGTGCACAGGGTCCACAGCTAAACATCATGGGGCCAGACCAAAGAATGAAAATAGTTCCTGCACCTATTAGATAAAATTAATAGCCAACAGAGATACGCGGAGAGATACTAAATAAGCCACTGTGCAAGAGGGGTGACTTCAATATTAGGTATAATCTGAAAAATGGAGGAGGGCTTGACCAGGAAGGTGTCCTGGAAGAATGACCTTGGCAAGATCAACAGTTATTAAGATAAGAGGAAAAATGCTAAGTATCTGTATGATTACCCAACTTAAGTCAGATAATGTTTTGTTTTGTTTTGTTTTTCCAAAGAAAATGTTAAGAATCACCTTCCAGGGGAAGCTGGGATGGCTCAGTGGGTTAAGTGCTCACTTTGCAGCCCCAGGGACGAAGGATTGAATCCCGGCCCCAGCCCATGTGGAGCCATATGCTGAACTGGGGAGTGCCCCCAGTTCAGTTCTCACCGGGGTGAGAACCCGGCCCAGTTCTTGGCCTGTGCAGCCCTGCACCCACCTGTGAAATAAAACTATGTAGAGAAACCAATGATGTACAACTGTGGAGACTGTTCTGGGCCCTCCCCCTTCTCTCTGTCTCTGTATCTCTCTCTGTCAAAAACAATAAAAATAAATCTTAAAAAAAAAAATTCACCTTCCACAAGCCCTTTTAAATCTTTTTCTAATAAATCATTAAAAGGCCTTCTGCTAGAATCATTCTAGTGCCAATGATAAAGTTACACTCGTAAAATAGTTAATGTCAAAATGTAAATGGTTTGTTTAAGATTCAGCAATTGTTGCTGAATCAAACACAAAATCTCTATGGCTTTAGTAGCAAGGGAAACAAAGGGCTTGCCGATTTAGTGCTCATTTAAAGCCTGCCTGGCTGAATGTTAGATTGCAACTTAAAAGAAAAAAGCATTAAACCAGTCCAAGTGTACACTGACATATGCACAGAAGTTTTCAGTGGCCTGCAAATGGGGCAATAACAGCGCCTGGAATGTGACTTGTCCACACCAAGGCAGAGGGTATGTGTGGTCCCATGTCCAGGGTGTAGGAGAGCTTGAGGTGAGCAAACCCCCCAGACAAGAAAGCACTTGGGTCCCACTAGGGCTTGAGTTCAGCACTGCGGAGAGGATTAACCCCAGTTAACACTTTGCTGCAGAAAGTGTAGGGGAGCTGAACACAATCAAATGCTAGGCAGGGGCTCACTTCTGCCTGTGAGAGACAGGAAAGCAAAGCTTTTTGTACTCCTTTCCCATTTTCTGGCCTTGTTTGTCAGACACTTCCACGAAGCCACAGTGGGATTCCTGACCCGCTCAATCTGAGATAGGCCTGGTGACCATCACCATCACAGGCCTCAAGTCTGGTCTTAGAAATAGTCCTTTGTGGTTGGCTTGTGGGATGCTGAGCAGAATGTCTGTCTGAATCCTCTTGCCCACTGGGCTATAAAACTGCTTTAAGTTTCACCATCTGGGATTTATTTGAGTCTTAAATGCTGTCTTTCAGGGTCTCCTATTAAAATGCCACTGGCCCTAGGTCGGGAGAATCAATCATGGATAAGAAGGGTGACCACATAATTTATTGTGCAAACTGGGACACTTTTAAGAGTGAAAGAGAAGCACTGGGACAAGAGGAATTAATTACTGCACTAGGACAAGAAGCATAAACTGAACATATCATTAGCCTCTTTATAAGACTGTGTTAAGATCTATGGAAGATACAAAGGTGAATAAAACACTTCCATAGTTCTGGACCCTGGACACTGAGCTGAGGGGCAAAGGATCCTGGCAATAGGCCCAGACACCCGAGGGTAGGGAAGAGGATGGCACCCCAGAGGAAAACATTATGGTAGAGTCCAAGGAACCAGCTTCACAGTGGTAAAGACCATAGGTTATGGAGCCAGACGCACCAAAGTCTGAATCCTGGACCTTCTTTTTTCATGACTTAATTAACCTGTCTGCCCAAGCTTCCTCATCTGTGAAATGATGGTTATTTCATAAGGTCATTGAGAGGATTAAATAAGATACTGAATGTATTAGTGTCTGACACATAATGCTCATCAGGTTCCATATTTGTCGCAGTATCAGGACCAAAGTTCTGCTCAAAACCCCAGCTATTTCTATAAACGACCAAGTCAGATGGTGGAAGGAGAGGCAGGAAAAGAAAAAAACACCAGAAGGGCAGACTCAGCTCTGGCTCCCTTCCCACCCCACTCCTTGGCTGAGCACTGAAGGGCCTTGGCTACAGCAGCTCCTGAGGAGTATACCAGAGGCCGGGGCTGCCTTGGTTTCCTGCTGGCTCTCCTGGTCTTAGACTTCACACACTGACCCCACCCATAAGCTACAGCTCCATCTTCCAACTCCTGGAGGCAAATACCACCTGCCAGGCTTCCTTTGCACTAATTGCCTCAGGGGAACCACAAATAAAAGCCCTGTCCTGAGCCCTGGATAATGCTATCTTGTGAGCAGTAGTACATTCTCCTGAGCCTCTGAGACAACAGAAATGCAAAAATAAGGACAGCCCCTGACAGTAAGAGAATGGATTCTGGAGTGCCACTAATTAATAGTTCTTTAGTGCTTATCAAATGTTAATTCATGTTAATCCTTATGACAACTCTATGAGGCAGATAATATAATTACCCTATTTTAATAATCAATAAGCTAAGTCACAGAAAGTTTAGTAATTTTTCCCAACATCGCCTAGCTAATAGTGGCAGAGTTCTGAAAACTCTAGAATAGGAGCTAAGAGACCTACACCACAAACTAGATGAATGGCCAGGAAAGAGTCCTTAACTTACATAAACTTTACTTCTATTACCTGTCAAGAAGCTGTGCTACTTAACCAAAAGATTACTCACATTCACGTATCAAATGATATAAGGCAAAGGAAATCACTGTTAAAGTGTTTCAATAGTATAACGTCACTGCCCACATCGGCCATCATTTAGTTTTGGAGAACTGGACCCAGTATGGAAAAGAGGGAATCTGGTTCTCTGCTATACTCTCCTGGAAATTCTAGCTCAAGGTGAAGGAAGAATTACATTAAAACAGTGGTTTTCAAAGTATGGCTTCTGAACCAGCAGTACCACCATCATCTGGGAACTGGTGTGAAATAAAAATTTAAGGGCCTGTCCCAACCCAAAGTTATTGAACCAGAAACTTTAGGGGTGGGGCCTGGCAATCTGTATTTTAACAAGTCTTTAACAATCAGATACTTCTGATGCCTGCTTAAGTTTGAGAACTACTAGGCTAGAGATTCCCTGGACAGATGACAGGCGGCACTCTCTCTTGCCCAGGCTAGGAAAGGCCTGCTTCAAGGGCCTCAGGCAGAGCTCAGCTTTTGCCAGAAGACTCAGGCCCTGGGGCCACTGCCAAGCAGATGAAAAGCTCCCAATAAAACCCAGACCTACATAGCTGCACTGATCAAAATACAATAAAGAAGAAAGTGAGAAATTTGACAAAAGGAAAACGCAGCTTCGATGGGGACAAAATACAACAATCTTCTGTGGGAGATGAGAAGCATAAAAGGGATGTTAGATGTTCAAAGAACCAAATGTCAAAACGACAAAAAAAAATACAAGAATAAAGACAAAGTGTGGACATCAATGCCACACAGGCCTCAGTCTAATGAAGGCAGTAGCAGGAAACAGCAGCCCCCACCCTGCAAGACTGAAGCCTGTCTCCCTTACTCGCAACATGACAGCCTATATAAATAGTCTTCAGGGAAAAAAATACCAGCAATTAGTCACTGAATCCTGCTTGTTGAAATGAGAAAAAGCTTGTGAAAAGTCACCATAGCCTCTGGTGAGAAAAGTTCATCTAAGGAGGCCATGTAGACTGAGGGTGGGAGTGAGATCATTAAGGCAGAAGGCTGGTGGGGTGTTCCGGGCAGACTTTAATGCCTGCCAAGTCTTAACCTGGAAGGGGAAATGGAGGGCCTGGCCACAGCACTATAATGAGCTTCAGCCTGGGCCCACATCCAAGTAGGAAGGCCTTTAATGGGCTTGGGCCAGAGGCGGATGGGGAGTGGGAGGGAGGAGTCTGCAGAAATGCAGCAGACCCTGCCCTGTGCTGTGGGCATGCACGTTGGAGGATGAGGCAGTAGGACACAGAGCCTCCCTCAGACAGAAAGTCCATAGGCCACACACAGATCCTCCCCTGGCCTGAGGGTAACGTGATTTAGAAGCAATAAAAGTAGTAGCTTCAGGGCTTCCATTCAGGAATCTGCTGAAAATGACCCTGTGGCACAACTCCCAAATGTGCTGTATGCAGTCTACTGCCTCTGCCTGGAATGTCCTTCCTCTATCCTTCTCCATCCCTGCCCCACCTTCATCTCCCTAGTTCCTATTTCTCCAAGTCTCACTCCAAACATTTCCTAAAAAAACCCTTTGCTGACCACCTAGCCTGCACAGGGCCACTGGCAGGCATTCCTGAGGCCCCTATTTCGCCATCTGTATGCTCAAGAGAATTGGTCAAAGCCCTTTCCCTTGCTAAACCGTCAACTCCCTCAAGGACATGGCCTGTGCCTTGTTGCCTGATCACATGTAACATCACTCCCTAGGTGTTCTAGCCCAATGCCTGGTACTCAGCTTGAGGAGCTGCCTCAAGGGATGAGGATGGTTTAGTGCTGCTCCCTTGCTGGGACACCAAGGCCTGGATTGTCCAGCCTCATAACTAGGTATGTGGATGAGTTGACATGTGATTTCCCTCCCCTTCGGAGCCCCTTATCCACTCCAAAAACTCACAAAGGGTAGACCCCAGCCAGTGTTCTAAATTTTGCTTTCTCTTTCCCCACCCCACCTCTAGCTTGATTCCCTTAACCAGTTCCCTCATGTGTCCCCATCACCATACATCCCTTGCCTGCTTGAGAAGGAATATAGCAGAGGTATTCAATGGCCCCTAGGGCACCCCTTCCTGGAAGTATCTATCTGCATTTGCCCACAAAAAGAATAGATGTATTTTAAAAAAAGAAAAAATAAATTAATTTCCAATGGTATTAATAGAATTTTAGGCATCAGCAGGAGAAAAAAAAAGATTTGTGGGCCAGGATCCTCCACATGGTTCCCGAAATCAACCTCCATGAACTAATTTCCACCTCTGCTGTGTCTTAAGGTCAGCCCTGACTCAATCCTAATTAGGCACTGCTCCCCACCAGAGCAAGGTAGTCACAGACATGTCCACAGGTGGCCCCTATTGTCTCCTTTTATCCTGACCTCACCTGGCTATCCTTGACACCAATCCTCTGGAGAAAGGCCAGAAACCCTAGGCCAGAACTTCTGCTTTCTTTCCTGGCACCCTAATACCAATACATCTTTCCAGACCTATGTACGATCAACACAGCATCAGAGATGATCCTTAGCTACTTTCTTCTGCAATACTCTAAACTCTGCTCCATCTAAGAGTCACCCAAAGTCAGCGTATCTGCCTGGAGGTTTTGGACAGACTGACATGCTGGGGATCCACTGAGAGGGTGGCACAAAACCATGCAGAAGAGCACAAACACTGAAAGAGGGCAAGGTCAAGTTGACAAATATCACACAATGAGATAGAATTGCATGAACTGTAGTGTAACATAACAGATAATTAGATTTATTCTAAGAGCTGTAAAAATAATTAAATAAAAATATGAAACAAATCTGCCACAGAAACACACCTAACAGCCTCACAAGGGCCCTGTAGCTGGCACAAGCTGCCTGGGAAAGAAACAGTGGGCAAGGAACCTCTAACACTGACCTGATGTTTTAGGCACAATAAATTTAGCACCAGCCCAAGCTGGGCACAAGAGACAGTCCGATTTCAGGGGGAGATAATCAGAATTGTGGCTGCAGTGTTAAAGACCACGGGAGTACAGTCCCCTCACTACATATGAAAGATGGCAGCTTGAGGTACAAAGATAAACACCCCACCACTGGCACGTTTGGCAAGGCCCCTGCAAAGAGAGACTGACAGACTGCATTTATCTCTGCAGAAGCAGAGGAAGGAGATGAAAAATGCATGGATGGATGGCAAAATTCACTGACACTGAGAGGCAGGCTGGGAGATCCAGGCTTAGGCCTCCACTCTCCTCCCAGAGGTTGGTGGTAGATGGTGAGGATACCGTTACCCACATAAGAAACATGGAGTGAGTACCCAGTGTGTAAAGTACGGTGTTGGGATCAGGGTTCCTCAGGAAGCAGCTTTCCTGGACATGACGTTAGAAGCAAAACAGATCAGCTGAAAGCTGTTTTGTATTAGTCAAGACTAATTTCAGGGAACAAAACTGAATTCAAACTCATCTAAGGGAAAAAAGAAAGTTAATTGGGCCTCATCATGAAAGATGACAAAAGTTAAGAGCACAACAGGGTCCATAGGCTCAAGTAGCATGCCAGGCTCTCTCAGGCTGCGTTTCTTGGTTTTGCTTCCCTCTCTAGATGAGGCTGCTTTCTCTAGGCAAGGATGAGTCCAATGGCCACTGGCAGCCCCTAAACACATAAATCTCAGCATAAAGATTCTCCCTCTCAAATGGCATAGAATTCTAGGGCAGAACTTTGGCCCTGCTTGTGTCACATCCCACTCCAGACTAATCACTGAACAGATGGAAAAGGCACTATGAACAGCTAGCTAGTCTAGGTCATATGACCAGCCTTAACTGAGAAAGAAGGAAAAGAGATAGGGAACAAAGATTAACAGCCTTACCTGACTACATGGTTCTGATGAAGAGATCAAGAGAAAGAAAGTGTTTTCCAGAGGAGGAAGATAGAGGAATGTGTTCAGAGACCAAAAACAGCATAAATCAAGAGCCTTTATAGCTTACCAAACTGCTTTATACCACCTTAAACCATGATACTGGATAATAATCTGCTGTTGGGGCTAGGTTGGGAGTCAGTCCAGGTATGTAACAGTGTGGGTGGGTCTCTGCCTGCACAAATCAAGTTTGATCCTACCAACTTTGAGTGCTCCAATGGCCCTTCGCTTGTCCCTTTAAAAGCCCAAGCATGGGGGGATTGCTGGGATGGGTCAGTGGGTTAAGTGCTCGTCTTGCAGCCCTGGGGTCTGAGGATCAAGTCCCAGCCCCAGCCAGGGCGGACCAACATGCTGGGGTAGGCAAGCTTCCCGTGTGGCAGCCCCCCCAGACCCTCCCAGCTTGTGTGGGTGTGCCTCTCATGCAGGAGGCCCCTAGCTGACTTAGTTCCTGCCCTGCACATCCACCTGTGGAATGAAACTATGTAGAAAACTAATGATGTGAGGCTGTGGAGACTGCTCTGGGCCCTCCCCCGCCCCTTTTTCTTTTCTCTCTCCCTCTGTCAAAAACAATAAAAATAAACCTTAAAAAAAAAAAAAAAAAA
>PVKE010051332.1:0-10681 GCA_004027555.1 Craseonycteris thonglongyai
AGTAGAAAAAGCAATGCTTATTTGTAGAAGATACTAGACTCCTCCACAGGATGCAGCCCATGAAAGGTGGAAGGCTAAAAGTGATGCAGATGCCCCCAAATCATGGGCTGCTTCTAGGTTATAACTGTCATCTCTGGGTTACTCAAAATCCATGTCTATCTATTCAGTCACCCAGTTGCTATAAATCATTTTTAGAATAAGGTGGACACCAATGTTGAGATAAAATGACTCACGGATAAATTTAGAGGAAAATACATACCATATAGCTGTGAGCAATAAAGGTGAGAGAAGAGGACTTCGTCAAGCAGCCTCTATATTCCAGGCGTGGGGATGAATGCCTGTCATGAATGACATCACTTAACCTTTATGCCACTCCATTTAAGGAGCAGATTATTATTCTGATTTTACAAATGAGAAAGTGTAGCCCAGATTAGATAATGGATAGAGCTGGCATTCCTTCCTAGGTTTTTCTTGATTCTGTAGCCTGGACTCAAGAACATAGAAGAAATTTCACCACATACTTCTAGCAATATTCATATCTAACAGTGTGACCTTGGTGAATTAACTATCCTTTGGGGATGTAGTCTGTTTATGAGTACAATGAGAGAAATGGAATGATTTCTAAAAAGATTTCTTTTCCATTCCATGAGTGTATGATGAGTGTGTGTATGTATTTATTTGCAATACATACTTCTACTAAATAAGAAAAGAGGTACAAAACAGAAAAATCTTTGTAATCAAAGTACATTTATTTATTTAAAATAAGCAAACATATACAAGGGCTGTCCACAAAGTATCCAGCCATGTAATATGAAAACTAGAGGCATTTATGGCTGGATTGTTTCTGGACAGCCTCATATTTAAAGTCTGCACAAAACGTATTATACACATATAAACACATTAGATTTAAGAACTAAAGCCCTAATCCCAGAGCTGGGATCGAAAGTAGAAGGCTGCTTCTTGTGACGCCCCAGTCCTATCTCGTCCTTAATTTGGATGACCACTTGATGGCTAAACCTGGTCTCTGGGAGTGGATTTAATTATCGGCCATTGGGAATAAGCATTGTTCTCTGTACCTTTGTTCAGCCATTGCAGCTGTAATGAAGCCAGCACGCAGAGAGCACTTAACCAGCTTCATTGGTCTTCCTATTTTCCTCCTAGTCCAGATTTTCCTACATGCTTTCTCCCACTGAACTATACTGAGCTGCCCCCAGCAGCTTTGTGCCTGTTGGGGTCGTTTGAGCTTGACTTTGTCATGATATTTATCCTGAAAGTCCAGTAATATTTGGAGTTCTAGGAAGAGAAGTACTCCCTGCTACCAAAGGGCACACGAACAGAATTTTTAGGCGTCACAGCCTGTGACTTGTAAAAGGAAGTGTGGATGTAGTTCCTCAGGTGTCTAGAATCCAAACTCTTTGGAACCTCCAGTCTTGGTTTACCTCTATGAAAACAGAACAAAATGTAGAAAACAGCCCTGGGAAGGGAGCTAGCCGACCAGGGTGTCATTTCTGGCTCGGGCTGGTGGAACATCTTGAGCACAGCAGCGGGAATAGTGCTTCTGAGGGAAGATTTGGGAACCTGAACCTCTGTGGTTCTTATTCCGATTTTACCACTTACTTTGGATCTTTATGATCTTAGGTGAGTAACTCATTATTTCTGAACCTACCTTCAGGAAAAGGCTAATAATACCTACCTTCCCGGGTTGCTGTGATAATCACATGTCCTAATAATTTTTGATGATATTTTGAACTCTTAGTGGAAGGAAGAATATTACTGTTTTATAAAATAAAACAAATTCTTGAACCATAATGGGTATTTAAAGTATACTTGTATAGCTCTATTTCATCTTCACCACTAGATTACTCATTATGGAATACGTTGTATAAAAAGTACATGGTAATTCTGCATAAAACTATATATATCCTAGTTCAGTCACTTTATGTAATTCTATATAAAACTATATACTTTCCTATAAAATTTCTCCCACATGTATGTATGTTACATCTTTTAACTATATGAACAGATGGAGCTTTGTACACAGTTCTTTCTTTTGGTACAATCCTCATAAAGTAAGATGGGAAAAAAGGAATGGTTTTTGAGTTAAAAAAAAAAAGTATAAAGGTTAAGACATGTTCTATAGTATACCTCAAAATAACCTCTCAAGATATCACTTTATTTCCCTTAATAAACATTTTTTTGGCTGGTCCACCATAGGCATGACAATTCTCCATGGTCATCCAAGGTGATTGGACAGCCCCTAGATCCTTGGACAACCACCGCATCTGCAGTCTTTTCTTAGTTGACAAATGCAATTTCTAATGAAAGGCAAACCTTATCTTGACATCCTGCCTAAGCAAATGTTTTATTTATTTTTTACTATCACATAGTTTGGAATAAAAATCACTTGCTATGCGCTGCTGCTTCCAATTAGTAATTTACCTTCTGTGGGTACCATATGCCAATCAATAGAGGATGCCCTTGATGTCGCCTCAGGAGAAAGAGTACAACTAACAGCACTTGTAGTATCTAAGTGAAGATGGACAGTCTTCTTCCCTAACCAGAGCAGAGGTTAACATATTTGGTTTTTAGTATCTAGAAGATGTGATGACTAGATCATTGTATTTACTATGAAGGGGATAAATTGAGTGCTATGGTCTGAATATATGTGACCCCCTAAAATTTCTATCTTGAAAACTAATTACTCACATGATGGTATTAGGAGGTGGGGCCTTAGGGAAGTAATTAAGTCATGAACGGGGTTAATGTCCCTTTACAAGAGACCTGAGAGAAATCCTTTACCCCTCCCACTGTCTACGAGTGAACCAGGAAACAAGCTCTCGCAGAGTCCCACTGCATAGTAATCTCAGATATTCCAGTGTCCAGAACTGTGAGAAATACAACTCTGTTCATAGCCAACCAGTTCATGGTACTTGGTTATAGCAGTTCAAATGGGCTAAGACCTTGAGCTTGCATACAAGTTAAGGGCAAGAGCTCAAAGTGGGGAAACAGCATGGAATTTAGAAAAATATCTGAGTGGGACCATATTCTAACGATGGGACCTTAGGCAAATATCACTGTCAGTCTTAGCTGTTATGCCTGTAACATGGGGGTAAAAACAATACTTCCCTCACAGGGTTATTTGGAGAAATAAAGGAGGTAATTGATGGGAAATCTCAATATGAAAGGTGCCTTATATTAACAAATTATTTACATGCATAAGATTTCAGGAGACAAAAGCAAAAGACATAGTTAATAAATTAAGTACTGATATTCTGGGTTATTTACTATTGTTGCAAAAAATGGTTTCCACTGAGGAGCTGAGTTTTGGAAAGCTACTGTTGCTATTTTGATTGACGCTTCCTTGATCCTTTTCCTGGAAGAACTGGGCAGAGCCTTAGCTAATTCCTAGCAAAGTTCAGAGCCTAGAAAAATCCTGAAAATTTTGAAACAGCTTACCATTAATGTCAAAGGCAATTTCAAAGAAGAAAAGACATATATCATAGTGGGGGCAGGTTAATGAGTAATGGCATTTCTTTTATCACTTATGTTTTAAATTATGCCCAATATTTTATGCCTGTTTTTTTCTCTTCTTCACATTGTGCTTATGATTTGTTTTCATACATTGCTAGTGTCTCAAGTTACAGAAATGCTTTAATCTTTCCTCTCCCCTTTTTGTGTACTTCCACATGGATGTCCCTTAGTTGCCTCAACCCAAATATGTTCAAAACTGAATTAGTTATCTTTTTTTTCTAATTCTGCCCCTTCTCATTTGAGCTCTTGGTCTTCCACTCCATCATCCCAGCTATAAACATAAATTATCCTTGGTTTAATTGCTAGTGCCATTCACCTACTCCCAGGGTTTCTACCCAGAAATGACTTTGGATTCTGCTTTTTCTTAAGTCCCTATATAGCAGGTTCAGTTATTCATTGGGATCTTACAGGAGTTGCCTAGACAGCTTCTCTTCCGCTTGTTCTTCAGCGTCCCATCAACCTCCCGTATTATCTCCCCATGAGCTATCTCCATAAATCATCATGGCATCCCTTTGACACAGATAGCTGAGTTCTCGTTTGATAGAGAATATCCATACTCTACAGAATGGTATTGAAAATGTGTCACCCTTTGTTAAACAACGAAATGTTTAGACTCATTTTCTACCACTTCATTCCATATTGTCTACAACTCAGTTTGTGAAGCTAATAATGGTTTTTCTCTAAACACCATGTTTAAGGAGAGTCAAAATTTCAACCTTCACACCTTTGTTCTTACTATGTACTTCTTTGTCCTTCTTCGAAATCTATCATCCTTCAAGACCCAACATAAATCAAACCTCATCCATAAGACCCAATCTCCTGACTAGTACTAATCGTTACCACAGAACATTGTAACATATAAGACCATTGTTTCTCAAACATCTGTGTGTCTCTTTGTAGCATTTAAATGGGAATCTCGTTAAAACACAGATTCTTGTTCAGAAGGCCTGAGAGTCTTCCTCTTTCATAAGGTCCCAGGTGATGGTGATGATGATAGTGATGCTGGTTCATACACTATACATTGACTAGCAAGATTTTAGACACTTAATTACATTCTGTGATATGGCTAACTACAGGTATGTTGTTCTCACAAAATTTTGTTGTTGTTGTTTTTAAGTCAGAAACTCCCATATTAACTTCTTAAGTACTTTATCCTGTGTTTAAAAAATGAATTGAATTGATTATCATCAAGTGGTTGCCTACTGGGACATTAAGAATCCCATTTTGTCATTCATTTTTATGAGAAAAATGCTAATGCACTGATATAACAGCAGCCTCCCTTTGTTATATGTTTATGTATGCCAGACCATGCACTCAGATTATTATTATCTCATTTCTGGCTTTTGAGAACCCTGGGGTATAGATACTATTATTGTCCCTATTTAACACAGGTTGAAAAACTTCCCTAAGAGCCCAAACAAGTAAATTGCAGAGCTAGATTTCAAGTCCAGGCCTGCCTGACTTCAGGTCAGCGCTTTGTCTCATTGTGTTCTATAGTCTCCCTTGATTGCATGGCAAAGCTTTAGAAACAGAGGATAAAGAGGTGACTAGTCCCCAAAGATATAGCAACTCAATCAGTGCACACAATTACAGTAGGGAATTACTTGGGGAAAGAGGGTGTGCATAATCTAGTAATTTCAAATGTGTCATTGCAGACTTCCCTAGGGCCCGGGACCTTACCTGGCTGATAGTATGGTTCCCATAACCAGTAATCCAGGCTATCAATCACCCACAACACAGATTTCTTGTGCTGCCATCACTGCACCACTTCAGACCATATGCTGCCATGCTTGATCACGCAAACAGTTCTTCAACTGAGTGAAAGCATATTACTCTGCTCTTGTCATGCAGTAACTCAAAGTTTGGATACGATTCTGGACAATTTAAAGCTTATAGAGATACTTGCTACTTCTTTGGAAACAGAAATATCTAAAAATGTTAGTTGTGATAGTTTTCATAGTAAATGATCAGTTAGAAACCCACAGAAATGTACTCATTTGATGGTTACATTTTTCTGAGAGGTCTAGGGGGTAGATGCACAAACAATGTAGGCTTTCCTTATTTCTTCTACAAAGGATGTAGAGTCAAACCCTTCCCCAAAATTCTAATCCAAGCTTGTCTAACCAATGGCCCACAGGCCGCATGCAGCCCAGAATGGCTTTGAATGTGACCCAATACAAACTCGTAAACATTCTTAAAACATTAGGAGATTTTGTGTGATTTTTCTTTTTTTTTAAGCTCATCAGCTATCATTAGTGTTAGGGTATTATATGTATGGTCCAAGACAATCCTTTTTCTTTCAATGTGGTCCAGGGAAGCCAAAAACTTGGACACCCCTGGTCTAATCTACATGAACTCTGAACTTCATAAAATCAGAGAAGTTTGGTATGTTTTTTCTTATTAGCACTTCCTGCGTCTTTTGGATAAAGCTGTTTGGTATCGCAACTATTCATTCTACAATAAAAGGCTATAACACAAAGTTAGAATACCTCCAGATTGCTAATGATCAAACTATTTTCCAATATCAAAGATCAATAAAGTTTAAACTATAGTCTGACCTCAATTATTAACTCATATTTTTTTAAAAGAATTGACTGTAGCATATGCTTATATTTCTTTAAATTATTATCACACAGTTAGAAAACTACTTACTTTTCACTATAAAAAGTTTAACAAATGCTTCCCAATTTTATTTACTAAAAAAAATTGTATTTTATTTTATATAAAAGCTAAAATTTTAGTTTGAAAACTCAGGTTCTGGGAATGACTAGGAATTCATATCTCATGACCTTAAATTTCAAATTAGGACTTCTGTTTTTAGAAACATTTCCCCACATCAACTCAACATCTAGAACAATCTTCTTGATGTAGATAATATCTCTTTCATGTCTCTTTCTTCAGAATAGGGACTCCAGACCACACACTACAAATGTGTATCCTGAATTCTTTTGTTCTTGCCAAAAGCAAGAACTTTTTGTAAAGTCAATACAGACATTCCTTACATAGATATTCAAAAACTGAGTGTATTTAATCATAACAAAGTGCATAAATCACTATTTTTTAACTTGTGAGGTAATTTCCAGGATAAGAATAAAATTTCCAACAATTTTGGCTGGAACAGCATTCAATAAGTATCTTTTCAATGAGTAAATAAGTAAATGAATAAATCTGGTACATTAATATGAACTGTCTTATTTTTTAACTGTTGGTGGGTATACATTGTGTCTAACCAACCATATAGGAAGCTCCTTAAATAATACTTTTTATTCATTTATTCAACAATATTTATTGAACACATAATCTTCTAGGCACTACTTTCAGGCACTGGGAACAAAGCAGATTTGAACAGTCAAAAATTACGGACATCTATGGTAGTACAACTCTGTAAATACACTAAAACGCACTTAATCATACAGTTGAAATGGTAAATTTTATGACATTTTAATTATATCTCAATAAAATTGTTTAAAAATTATTGGTATCCTGGGACCCACATTTAGGGATTTGCTTTTTAAAGTTTTCCCTTATTGTAGCTAGCATGGTGTGGGTATAACATCAGTGTTCAACAAGCACTAGTTAATTGATATATTGATTCCTTCAAGACCTTGGTATATCGGTGCGTGATCGACATGCACACCTGGTAGCTTTGCTAAGAAGTAGTGGAGACTGTGACTTTGATGGAATTCAGACCTTTGCTCAAGTTTTAGCTTTGCCAGGGATTTCCTTGTGTAACTGAGATATCCTTCAATCTGTCAGAACCCCCATTTCCTACTCTAAGTGGGATTAGCAATAGTGCCAATCTCGTTGAGAGTATTAAATAAGAGAAGGGGGTAGAAGAGAAAAGTATCAGTGAAGCAAAACAGAAAATATATTGCTAATTGTTAAAGCTCAGTAATGGATATGAGGGGGGTTCATTGAAAGAATCTCTACTTTTGTTTATAACTAATAAAAACTAAAATTAAAAGAAAACTTACAGATGATAATGTAAGTTAAGCTCTCATATATACAAAGCATTGGACAGAGGTAAGAATTATTATTGACCTAAATAAATGTATAATTGAAAAAAAAAAAACTTTGGTTTTCCTTCTGAAAACAAAGCCCTGGGTTGCTGATTACTTGAGGCTGCATGCTTGGCAGGAATTATAAATATTCTCATAGATGATTTTTTTTCTCTTAGATAAATACAGAAATGGAATCCAGTGGATATTTGTTCTCACAACACCATTCTGATACTTCTATTACAAAGAACATAAAGTGAGCTCAGGACAATGGATATCATTTTTTCACACAATTCATGTCACCAAAAATTGTCTGACAATCTCTTACAGTGCAGCTGCTTTTTAATTTTCATGTGTAAAAGAGAGATTCAATCTAACTTTTTGTTTTTGTTTTGTTTTGATTTTTCAATATGACCGCAACTTTCAATCTAGGCTACATGAAAATAATGCTACTATTCCTTGATGAAATGTTTCAAGAACCCCAGGTCCCTGGGATCTGTACCTTGTTGACCTCATTAGTTTATTGCCCCTTCCTTAAATTTAATGGAAGAGATAAAGCACCCATATGAATTGTGTTGTTTATTTCATATTTTGCAATTACTTAATACCAAAAATAAACAAACAGTCCAATTAAAAAGCAGAGGACCTGAATAGACATTTCTCCAAAGAGGGCAGACACGTGGTCAATAAGCATAGTAAAAGATGTTCACTGTCACCAATCATCAAAGGAATGCAATTGAAACCATAATGCGATATTACCTCATACCTGTCAGTATGGCTATGATCAATAAATCAAAAATAATCAGTATTGGCAAGGATGCAAAAAGAACCCTCATACAGTGTGGTGGGATTGAGAATCAGTGCAACCTCTATGGAAAACAGTTTGTATTTTCCTCAGAAACTACCTTATGATCCAGAAATCCCACTTCTGAGAATTTATCCAAAAAAATTCAAAACACTAATCTGAAAGATGTATGCACCCCTATGTTCATTGCAGCATTATTTACAATAGCCAAGTATGGAATCTACCCAAGTGCCCATCAATAGAAGATTGGATAAAGAAGGTGTGGTGCACATACAATGGAATATTACTTGGCCATACAAAGAATGTGATCTTGTCATTTGTGACAAAATGGATGGACCTAGATGGTATTGCACTAAGTGAATAAGTCAGACTGAGAAAGACAGATACCACATGATCTCACTTATATGTGAAATCTAAAGAACAAAATAAATAAACAATGTAAACATAAATAGACTCATACATACAGAGAACAAGCTCATAGTTGCCATAGGGGAAGGGGTCACGGAGCTGAGTGAAAAACATGAAGGTATTAATACAAATTGATAGTTACAAAATCGTCACGGGGATGTAAAGTACAGCGTTCAGAATTTAGTCAATAATGTTGCCACAACAATGTATAGTCAGGTGGGTACTAGACTAATCAGGGGGATCACTGCATAAATTATATAAACATCTAACCATATGCTGTACACCTAAAACGAAAATAATATTGAATGTCAACTGCAACTGAAAAAAGTAAATCAATAACTTTAAAAAAAAAAGGAAGAGAAATAACTTCCCTTCGTTCTCTTAAAATCAAGAAAGACCTTTTTCAGCAGCTTCTAGCAAAAATCTCCTATATCATATTGCCCAGAACAAGGGCATATAAGCCCACCGTAGGCAGCATAGGTTGCATTACTCTCAGCTCAATACCCCCCATCATGTTACGAAGAACAAATAGAATCAATATAGGGAAATCAACCACAAAGTTCACTACAAGGGGGGTCGAGGGGAGAGGAATAAAACACACCAGGAAAAGGAATCAATATCTTTGAACTCCTGGAAGTGAAGTAAAGCATGGGAAAGACAAACACAGGCAAAGGGGTGCAGAAAGAGGAGGAAACAGGGGGCTTGTTATCACTCTAGAGTACAGGACACAGGCTGAGCGAGAACACCAGGAACAGGCTTGGTGGCCCATAGATGAGAACATCAAAACTACAGTTAGACAGGTGAAGGTCAGAAGCTGGCAAATAAGCTCTCATGAAAGGTTCTGAGGGCCCTGGGGTGTATTTAGTGCTGGTCCTGGGCAAGCTGCGATGACAGAACCCAGAGAGGAACACTGCTCTCCCATTGCCCTCTGGAGCCCAACTCCCGTGTGGTCTCGAAGGTACAGAGCTTTGGGGTTACTGAGACCCAGCTCCCTTGATACACAGTGTCCTCGGCATAGGTGCTAGCAGAGTAGTGGTAGTGAGAGGCCTCAGAATGGCTCGGAGGCAGGGGAGATCAGCAAATGAAAATAGCAGAAGGAGAGGAAAAGACTATGGTGGGTGCTGCCTGGTGTCCACAAGGGACTAATTTGTTTGTGGATCTGGGTGAGAATGTAAACACTTTCAGGGGAGCTAAATTCTTGGATGGAAGCCTGAAGGTCATCGTAGTTGTGTCATTAATACGAAGCCAGGTGGCATTCAATTGGATTAGTACAGAGAAAAGTTTATGGAGCAGAGAGCAGCAAGCAGACTTCCTGAGCTAGGATTAATTAATTGATACCTCATTATCAATTCATTACAAAGTATCAAAATACAGAGGTGCCACAGTAAATTGTACTATTGCTCCCAAAGTTCCACTACCCCCTTCTCTGTAGGAGAGTTATTCTTTCCTGTGAGAGTTGCTGGACTTAGCAAATGAAAACGCCAGTTGCCTCTATTTCAGATGCACAACAAATATTATTCCAGTGTAACTGTGCTCCATGCGATATCGGGGCCATGCGTATGCCAAAAACTTTTGGTTTTTTACTGAAATTCAAATTTAACTGCAAGTTGGTGTTTGATCCTACCCACTGGCCTGCCACGGGAGCAGAACTTGTTGCCTCTTCATTGACTTGGGGCTTAACCATATGACATGCTTTGACCAAGCACATGCGAGTGGATGTGACATGCCATTTCTGAACAGAAGCATCGAGGGGCACCAGGAGTTCTTGACAGCTCTCTGATTGTGTCCCACTGTCACAATAGGGACCTCTCCTTCCACCTCAAGCTCCAGTACAAGACATGTGAACCTACAGCCACCAATATCGTGGGCTGGCCAAGCATATGGTTTTCAATGGGACAGAAAACGATACTGTCCCCTTTCAAACAGTACATCTGGTCAG
>PVKE010051333.1:0-10674 GCA_004027555.1 Craseonycteris thonglongyai
CCACTCTTCAGCTTTAGGTTTGGTGTTTGATTTCCTTTACCGCCCTTTGCCCATTTTGTAAAATCAGACTTGATTTGCTTTTGGAAGCCAAGTATGAGATATTACCTAGTACAATAGATATGATAAACAATGATGTTGAAAAGTATGAAACTTTCCACTTTAAGTAGGATCCCCAAATTAATTTCAACTTGTCCTTCTGTGCAAATTTTGTGTAAAGGAGTTCTGTACCTATCTGTCCAGCTTCCATTGGGCAGCTTTTCATTTCACAGGCAACCATTTCCCTGACAGTTAATCTTTCAGCCCTTTAACTTCTGCTCTGGGGAACAAAAGCAATTAGAAGAGGTGGTGAATGGGGCTTACTCAAATCACTCTTGTGTGTCTGCTGCCGAGCCAGCAGGTGGAAGAGGTTGGTTTTGGTATTTATGGAATACCTGTAGTATATTGTTTGCTGAACATAAACTAACAGGACATAAACCAGATGGATATTTTCTGGGAGTTTATAGCCTATTGAGAGAATACAGATGACTTCTGCTATTTCTAGGTACAAATGGATGTTAAATGCATGTGCTTTTCTTAAAGTGTTTCACACTTCAGCCGTCTGAGGCAGGAAAAAAATCTTAGGAAGAAGAGAAAACGAAAGGGTAGATTTTCTATCCTTGATTTGCTCTCACTGAACTAAAATTTTGTGCCAAATGATAGACATGGCCATTGTAAGAGCATGTTTCCTCCTGACCTTAGCCTTCTTGCACTGCCATCAATAGCCAGTAATCCTGCCAGAAGCCATTCAGTTATCATTTATTTACTGAACCTCTGCTGTGCGCTGCATTGTGAGGACTATAAAGGTGAATAAAACTGTCGCTGCCCTACAGAAAAGTATATAGTCCTGTTAAGAGAGAGAAAGTTTTTACAACTAGTTATGCAGGCTAAGATATGATATCCATTTCAAAGCAATAAACAAAGTGATCTGGGAATTCTAAAGGAGAGATTATTTCTATCAGGATTAAGAGAGGAAGGTTTCATGGAGCTGGTAGCATTTGAGATGTGGCCTTTATTTGACACAAGCAGAAATAGGAGAAAGGATAATAGAAGATGGAAGGGACAATGTGAGTTAAGTGTCTTTATAGTCTTATATTTCTCATAGAGAAGAGAGCCTTTACAGTTTTAAAAAGCTCCAGTTCAAAATGGGAGGAGGTATGGTAGAGAGAAAAGTGGAGCTGGGATGGACTCTGTACTTGGATTTTAATCTGTGAATTATTTTTTAGATGGAATTACTCTGATCACCAAAGATGAAGCATCTGGAAGCTCTGTCACAGCTGAGGAAGCCAAAAAGGTATTGATTGCTCTCTGTCTTTAGATGTATAATTGTGGTGGGTATTATTTTTTTATGCCTTTTCCTACCTGAAAAAGTAAAAACCCATTTTTATTCAACCAAACAGTCAAGTTGCTTCAGCTGCAGCATCCTTATGGGAGAAATTGTATGGTCACTCAGTTTTCCATAGACTATGGTAATGTTTTTAGAACTCTCCTGTGATCCTAGCTTCATTCGCTCCAGAGTTGCTGAAGTCTGAGCTTAGCCTAGAGTCTAGTAAAGGCTGTGAAATTCATCTAGCCCAGAGTCCCACCCTGGCCACACAGCAGTCACCTGCGGAGCTATTTAAAAAAAATAAAAAATAACTGGTGACCCAGGTCCCTCCCCCAAGGTACTACTTATCTGAGATGACTCTAGGCATGGTTTTGCATATTTAAAGTCCCTCAGTTGATTGTCATGTGCAGCAAGGTAGAGAAATGCCAGGATTCTAGCACAAGGCCCATCCAGGTATTGCAGTAAGAAGACCTCGTGTGTGCAGACCCCATGTGCTCTGCACTGACACAGAAGTTAGGCCAAGGTCTCCCTGCTTGGTGTGCACGTATGGAGTCTGATTCAGCTATGAGTCAAATACACATTCCTAGTTAGCTCAGTAATCCTTCATTATACCTCAGGTTTTTGATGACGTTTTAATGAAATTAAATGGAATAGCTCAAAAGTATATGGTTCATAGCATGTCGCTTCAGTTACAGTCATCGATTGATCCCGTCCTCCTGGGACAGTACCTGGCCGCTGTCGGTTATGTGCTGAGCCTCTGCTGTGGGCTAGCACAGTGCTGGAGGATAGCACAGCACCCCTGTCCCCTAGAAACTCCAGCAATCAGTTAGTTACAATGTAGCAAAGCAGGCAGTGAGACTCAAAACTGTATACAAGCTGCCAGAGGGCTTGATCTGAACTTGCAGACAGGAATCTGTCAAGGAGATGGCAGGCACAAGGCTGGAAAGGCTCATCTTATGGCTAAATTTAGGCCAAATTTAAAATGCGTTAAATTTTTATAAAGTCATTTGGAAGAATAGTTAGTCAGAATTTTTATTAAGCACTTTGCCTGGCAAAAAAGCATTTTGTTCAAGAGCAGATGAGGTCCTTGCTTTCAGGAAATAATACCCTGGAATTTTAGAAGCATACTCCAAGACACTGATTATTGTCTCAGAAGAGGTTCCACGGTGTCTGCACCCTCTCTGGCATAATCAGTATGAGGAGTAGGACAGTACTTGAGAGTGTCATTTAACTGCTATGTTTTATTTCTATTTGTTATTTTATAAATTGACATAAATAGTATTTTCCCCTTGAACTGGAGTGTATCATTCAGGGCTCTCAAGAGAGAGAGAGAGAGAATATATATATATATATAGAAAGAGAGATTTTAAGGAATTGGCTCATGCAGTTGTGGAGGCCAGCAGATCTGAAATGTGTAGAGCAGGCCAGCAACCTGGAAACTCAGGCAGAGTTTCTCTTACAGTCTTCAGTCAGAATTCCTTTAACTAACAACGTTATTGCAAGTGGTCTTTGTTTAAAGTCAGCTGATTGCAAATGTTAACCACATCTACAGAATACTTTCGCACTGGTGTTTGACACAGCTAGACACCATAGCCTAGCTAAGGGGACACATAGAATTAACCATTAATAAAGTGAAGGCTTATCTGTCACTTTTTGATAAACGAGTAATATTAGTCAAGATAAATAATTTAAATTTAGTCATTATTGCATTAAAATAATATCCATTATCTAGGTGAGAGTTGCTTACATACTACAATTTTTGGAGGAAGAGGGGATCACTGATCTAAAACAGGTAGTTTTCCTCGTAACAATGCGTTTAACCAAAGGTGTCGCAACTAAGTGAATCCAGAATATTAGAGAGGAAAGAAATCTAAGAAGGGATAATGTGCTTCCTGCAAATTGACTGAGGTTTGTTCTATGTTGCACACATGGTACCTTCTTTGGAATGTAAGGACACAGAGCCTACCCTTCAGGAATTTTAATGTCTGATCATTAAGCTACAGAAAGGAATTTCAGTTAATGGTTACATATAAAGTGATGTTCTTACGTGATTCTGATATCAGCAGAACTGATTTCAATTGGTTGTACTTTAAGACAGTTCTGAAAACATAACTGTCTTTGAATAAGGAGAAAAATGTGAATAGTAGAGTAGAGTTTGTTCTGATTCACCTTTTCCACGAGGAAAATGTCTGACTTGCAAGATTATGCTTTTGTGTCTGCTTCAGCATCACTCAGACCCTTTCTTTTGTTTTTCAGTGAAGACTTAATCCTTTGTATTAAAAATGTTTTTAAATGCCACCTGTAGAGATTTGGAGAGAAGTGTAGAGCGGGGAGTGTATTTACGGATGATAATGGGAGAATTACTGAGGTATCCTGGCTCACGGAAGCAGACTGCTTGTGGTTTTAAAAGGAGAGATATGCTTCAGCTATTTCTCTTAGCCAAGTGAGGGAAACCTAATCACTTTTGACTATGCTACAAAGTTCATTCACATTGCCTTCAAAACAAGTGTAAAGTTTGGTCACTTTTCAAATAATCAGTTAAGGAAACTTGACTATAATTAGAGAGGTTAAGGAACAGTCTTCACAGTACATTTAAACTCTTTCAAGATATTTACAAGTTATTTAAAGTGGACATGCTGTCAAATTCTTGCTGTCAGATGTTGGTGATCTGAAAGGAAATAATTATCCAGGAATGTCCATTTTAAATAAAAATGAAATCATAACTTTACTCTTGCACATCTTAAGGAGAGCCATTTCCCCTAGTGTGTTCTAGAAATATGTGGATTTTTTGATTCTTTGAGAAATGTAAGTAAGCCAGACATTCTGCAAAAATAGAAAGTTCTTCCATGACACAAGTTTAGATATAGTGACTTTCTTTTAAGTATACTGATACCTCTTATTCCATTTTGAAGCCTCAACATAAACATTACCCTTTTTACATTCATTTTTATAATCTGTTAGTTTTTCCACTTTTCCCATTTCTAGTTGTTATTTTTAGACATGCCATTAACATTTGAAGTTTGGTAAGGTCTTTGTGTAGTTCATGTGTGCCCTTCATCATCAGTTCATTCTCAGGGTACTGTGGTAGGTAGAAGTATGGCTGTTGACCCTGGCATATTCCAGGAGCACCTGGGAAGTTCTGTGCCCCAGGCCACACTCAGCAAGAGAGCTGGACTTTGTGAAAGGTCGGGGTAGGCTGATTTTCTGCTTAAAGGGTTAGAACAGTGGTTCTCAACCAGGAGATTTTGCTCCCCAGGAGACGTTTGGCAACCTGGAGACATTTTTGATGGTTACAGCAGAGGGTGTGCTGCTGACCTGGTGGGTGGAGGCCAGGGGTGTTACAAAACATCCTACAGTGCACGGGCCAGCCCCCACCACAAAGAATTATCTGGTCCAAATGTTGATAATGACACTGTTGAGAAGCCCTGGATTAGAATACTCTAAACAAGCCAGAGTCTTAACTAACGCAGAAGACATTGGCTTATGTTGCATAAAATTTTTTTCAGCTGGAAAGAATCCTAATGGTCTCCTAACTGAGTTTTTATTTTTAAAACTGAAAGCTCACAAGGAAGCCTAATGTGTAAAATGGTAAAGATGGTACTTCTCAGTTGATGGGCAATGGGAGTGGCAAACTATGGGTACCCCTGCCCAGGGGATTCGGGAGAACCCTCAGGACCTTGAGGAATAGCACCTGAAAAATACTGATCTAGTGCAAACTCCTTATTTTATGTATGAGGAGACTTAGGGCCTTGAGAAGTAAAATGACTTCTAAGATGTCATGGCAAATCATTGGCCAGGAAACAAAGTGTAGGACAACCTTGACTCCTCCATTCTTTTTACTCCATATTAAGAACACAGAGGAAAGAGGATTGATCCCCATGGCTTTGGAGTATTGTTTCTCAGAGATTCCAAAAGACCATGCGATGCATAAATACTTGTATACAAGCTCTACAAGGGAAGAAAAATCATCTCTTTAGCATTTGTTTTCCTTGTAACTGCCCAATTTAGCTTTTTTATATTGTTATTGACATTTATTGATTTTTCACCTGAGCATCATGGATGCTCAGAGCTCAGCAGTCTGGTCATTTTACAGATGCTATCTAGAGAGCTAAAGTTGACTTGCTCGGTAAATCACAAGAAATTCTTGGCAGAACTGACTAGGATCCTGGACTCCTACTTCAACCATCTTTCCACCACACCATGGCACCACCTCTCCTAGGCTCCACCTTAGAATGCCACCCGCCACACCCACGTAAAGACGCTCACTCTCTCCTTCAAAAGTACACCCAATTTTGTGTGTGTCAGTGTGTAAGAGATCTGCACAGTCTAGTGAAGGATTATAAGATCAAAATTGAAGAATCATTTCTTGAGAACAATTATCTCTAGCTACTGGCCCCTGTTGAACCCCATGATATTTTCCTTTGCTCTTTTCCAGATTAAATCTCTGATGTAGTTAGTTGTTCTATATGCTAGACAAGAAAAGCAATAATGAAAATGTCAGTATTCCCTTATATTTATTTAGAGCTTCACTTTTAAGATACAATTTTAAAATTTTTATTGAAGTGGAGCATACAGTAAATACACAGATCTTAAATGTACAAACTGATGAATTCTTACACATTTACATATCTGGGTGCCCACAACCCAGATCATAATATAGAACATTTTCATCACCCCAGAAGTCTCCCTAGTACCTTCGTAGGCACTATTCTCCTGTCCCCTGAGGCAGCCCCTGTTCTGACATCAATCACTTGAGAGTAGTTATGCCTTTTCTTAACCTTCTTAATATTGGGATCATGTCTTTTATGATTCATTCTTTATTATAGCTATGTAGTGTTCCATTTTATGTTATACCACAATTTATTCATCCATTCCCCTGATGATGAACATTTGATTGTTTTCAGACTTTGGTACTTACAAATAGAAATGCTATGGATATTCTGGTACATATCACTGGGTGGACATATGTTGGGTATAGTCCTAGGAATTGCAACATAAAGCCTACAGTACCAGAAAGCATTTTTGCATACTTCATTTCATCAGAGACCCACGACAATCCCATGAGACAGCTAGAGCAAGTAGGAAAAGTAGTTGTGGAAAGGGTAAGTGGTTTGCCCAGGGTCACTAAGGAACTGATGGAACTCTGGCTATGGCTCTGCTCTTCCATACTGGGTTGCAGGATTTCTCTGCTGTACTTTGGTGCCTTTGTAGCATGAAGTAAACATGAGTGTATGTCATTTTAGAGAGTACACACAAGTGAACTTTTATTCTTATCCTTTTCTGAATCTGGATTACGGGTGATTTTTTGGAATCGCCTGATGGTGTAATTTGCCCAGTGGAAGCCGTAATGTTTTTAATTTGGGGAGTGGTGAGGACCTGAGTACACGCTGATTGTTGGTTCTAGTTTGATGGAGGGACAGGGTAGAAATTTCTGTGCAGAGGTTACTGAGTCCGTATCTCAGCTTGTAGCCAGGATTGCATTTCAGTGTACTTGAAAAGGAGTCGTTTATTCATTTCCTAAAGATCTCTGAGTAAGGAGGCTTTTTCTTGGGCGCCCCAAGTAAATGCTGGTGGTCTAAGGAAGGAGGTGTGTGTCATGCCAGTGACCTTTCTATGTATTTTCTACTTCTTCAGCATGTTGCAAAGGTCACACACACACACACACCCATAAGAGGTGATTCCTACCCCTTCCTGATCCTTCCAAAGAATTCGTTGGTTTTGTAGAGAAAGCAGGCCAGTTGTTGAATTCTGTGCTGTGTCTCTAGCTTCCCTGTCACGGCACAGCTTGGGAACTACTTGCAGCTAAAGACTGATGATGAGGGAGAATGGACGGCAGCCCAGCTTTTAGCCACAATTTACTTCCGCAGAAGTACCAGCAAGATCTATCAGGAAAATCAGTTGCAGATGTTCAGCACGTGGTGGAAATGACAGGTTGTTTGCTGCTGCTTCTCTCTTCCTAGGAATTTGACCCAGTCTCAGTAATGTGCCATTTGTGTTTAATTACATGTGCCATGTATAGACAGTCCTATCTTGATTTATCCTGTAATTGCAGTGTGAAAGGGGCTTTGCAGGTGGGGAGGGAGTGGGAGCTGAAGCTATTAGCGCCGTGTGCCGAAAAAACGTGAGGGGTTTTCTAGATTCATCAGTAAGTACCCACTGGGTATCAGGTTACTAAGAGGTATTGAGGATGTGGTGGACTGTCAAACCTTTCAGCCCAGAGAGTTTGTCTTTTTCACAGATGCCAGTCATTTGTGGCCCCTCAGAGGTTTATGGCAAGACACCAACCAGGTGTCTTATCCTTTAGCCATAAATTCCTGACATTGGGAAAACCATATGGGGATTAATGATAATGAGAAGAAGAAAATATAAAAATCATTTTTAATAGTGATAATAATTGGGGATCTCAAATAAAGATCAATTTGAGGATCTAGGATAGAGTTTAATCTTTAGACATAAACCATATACAATTACATAGGTGGATTTCTTACTTATTCATCTGTATTTGGCCCTCAGATATCTTTATTAATAATCAACCAGAATAAATAAAATTAATGATGAAGAAGCTGCATTGCAGTTCTGTTCCAGACTGTACCAGCATTGCTGACATTTTCTGTCTCTCCATACCATTCATTCCTAGCACTGAGCACTGTCCAATTTAGGGTCCACAAAGGGCTCTGGAAAAATCCATAAGTGCCCTCAGAAAAAGATAAATCCCTTAATCTCTCAAACTTGAAGATAATGGTGAGGTGCTTTTGACTGAGGAAGAAAAAGTTCAGAGGAAAGGTTGCATCAAAATTAGACCGTCATGGCCACATCTGTGGTGCTCGCGAAGGCCTTGGCCGGTTCTGCACCGATGGCCTCCACAGTTGCGTATAAGTGTGCATGTGAGTCTTTGCACACAAGGAATGGGAGAACGTGCGGTGCTCGCTTCCTTTGAGCCATTTGCGGGAAGACTTTGCTAAGCAAGTCTCCTCAGGTTTGCCGGTGACAGTGCTGGCAGTTCGTTCCTTCACCAGAAAAGGGAAATGTCATCATGACCAACTTTATGTTCACAGTTTCTGGCCCCCAAAGAAAATCCAAATGAAGACGCAGCAGCCATATTTGAGGAAGGTGGAGACGTGGATGATTTGGTAAGTGCTTTTAACGTACACCAGGCGTTCTAGGGATCCAAGTCGTCTGAGCAGGAAGTAGGGGGCAAAGGCTGCTTCTCGTAGACGTGTCTTATTTGTGGTTTAATCTCTAACACACCAGAAGTTCCCCACACCATTATTTATTGCCATTATAAATTTAATGGCAGATAAGTGATTATATAACGGAAATCCCTGTACTGAACGGTTTTAGTTGTTCATTCAGTTTAATCCTCTTCTTCAAAGGACTAAAAAGATCTGGAGAGGCTACTCCTGTAGTAGCAGAATGTTGTAATTTACTGAAACTGCTCTCAACCAAATAAGCGATACGACATACGATTTGTGTGGGTTGACAAATAAAAACATCCTTTAAAAAGCCTAATTCTTAAATGTTCTCAGTTCACTTCATGTAAACAAAATAGGCTGGCAGGCATTTGGGGATTTGGGACCTTGTCACACTGTCTGGATGCCTGGGAGTCTGTATAAAGGGTGGCTTCTATACCAGTCTTTCACGTGTGGAAACTTTCAGCCTTTCGTGGAGAAGTTCTTAGTATCATAATGAGATACTTGGTATTTAACTCCTAAAATAGTTAGTGGTAGATAAGTGTGTGAGTTCACACATGCTACTAAGGAAGAGAGCCACTGGCATTAAGCTCTTTCTCACCAGAGAAGCAGTGGTCTGAAGTCGGCCCAGTTCATTTCTAAATGTGTTGCTCCCGTTTACAGCTGGACTTGATCTAGGTCCTGGATGTGTGAGGAATCCACGAGCACTGCCGTCACTGTCGCACTGGGAGTTCTACATGGAACAACCTGGAGGAAGTCATTCAGGGGTCCAGAAGCTCTGGAGCTGGTCCCTGCAGGTTGCATGGAAGCGAATCACCTCATTTTCTATGTAATAAACATGCACATATATAAGAGCTATTTAGACCCCATACAACTTTATAAACAGTCATTGTCTTCTGATCGATATATTATTTCTCGTGTGGTCTTATTGATCTCTGTATTTAATGCATGTGCTTTGAAGTTTCTGGAAAACAGATTTCCTCCTGCCCTGATACATCGGTGAAGATTGCAGCCCTCATGAAGTTATCTCACCCAGCATGGTGGCATGGTCACTGGTGAGTTTCCAACCCTCCCCGGTATGTGTAGTCTGTTGTCTAATCGTGTCACAGCTGTCACAGCTCATGCTGATCACACAATGATGTTTGTTTCCTCCCATCGGAAAGCTGGGTTTGGAAAATTGAGGGTGAAGTCTGACCCGTTTCTCTTGCTAGTTAAGCCTTTTAGTCTCCCATTACTTTGGCTCTGTATACAGATATGCTATTCCCTAAACAGGGTGAGAAGGGAAGCATTTTCCTTGCATGCCCATTTTAAGCAGTGAGTTGTGTTCTCATGAAGAAAAGATGCTCTTTGGCCCAGCCTCTGACATATCAGTGAACCCTAAAAAACCAAAAACTGAGAAACTCATCATCAGTAGTTAGGACTTTATGATTTCGTTACTCTACTTGCAGATTGCACCGAGAGAAAGTTTGATTCTGTTAAAACACTTCCTCCTTAATTTCCCAGTCTTTCCCATTTCCACCTAAACCTCCTTTCCTTCTCTCTGGATGGCATTTCCTTTCCTAAAATAAGAACATGGCAATGCCCTTATTTTGTTGTTCCTGACCTCATGTCTTCCCTGGTGTCACCAACTTGTGCCCAGTCTCCCGCACCCTCAGCACCTCCATAAATGGCCACTGACTCACTTCACTTTGCAAACAGAACATTAAAGGCATAAATGACTCGCTCCTCCGGTGGATTGTGTTCATTACTAATTGTCTGCACAAGAATTCTTCAATGCTGTGCCGAGAATTAAAGGCCCTCCGTGCATTGATTGAAAGTGGATCTGCTCAATAGAGCAGCATTCAGTCCACTGAGGGAGAGGGATGGCCCCCTGGATCACCCCCACTACTGTGCGTACTTGAGCCCATTTTAAAGGAGTCCCTGTAAAACCACCACAAGGAAGGATGCCTCATCTGACCATCCAGTGCAGTCGTTGAAGCCCAGGGGATTCTTGTGAGTTGAATAAATAACACATATTTCAAACCATGTCACAACTAATGATGTAAACTTATGGAGACTGCTCTGGGCCCAACCCCCTTCTCTCTCTCTCTCTCTCTCTCTCTCTCTCTCTCTCTCTCTCTC
>PVKE010051334.1:0-10678 GCA_004027555.1 Craseonycteris thonglongyai
ACGTAGATTTTTGAGTGCACAAGGGTTCAGCACCCCTAACCTTCACATTATTTAAGGGTCAGCTGTATACCATTCTTACAAAGGAAAGGGGCTTTGGGCTTCAGAGGATGATAAGTTGTAGGGAAGTGACTAGAGAATATATGAGGGAAACTAGTGGAAGATAGGGTTATGTCAGTACCATGTACCTATGCACCTTCAGCTTAGTGTGATAGCACATCTCTGGTGATGCGTCTCTCTTTTTCCGGTACAGGGGAGAAATATTTCCACAAAAGGAAATATATGCTCTGTGTTTAGGCAGAAAAAGGGAAGACTGAGAATTTTTCCTGCATCAATTGATTCTCAATGGACTTCAGCTCAAAATGATCCTTCTGCCAGAGTGACATATTCTGGGGTGGTCTATTCTGATCCCCTTCAAAAATCTTTCCTAAACATACAGAGTGACATATTTGGGGGTAGCCTGTCCTGATCTTTCAAAAAATTTCCCCAAACATACTATATTCATACAAAACAATTTAAATATTTTATACAACACAGGTCATCAATAGAATAAATTAACATTTTCATGGTCATATAGATTAGCTCTAATTGCTCATTTCTCCTTTTGCATGGAAACCGTATTGGAAAACAGAAAGAATATAGGATTCACAGTCTTGCAGACTTGATTGGCGCTCTGGAACTTCATGTAGCTATGTGACCATGAACATGTTTCTTACTGCCTCTGAGGTTGGTTTTTAATTTGAAAAGCAGAGCAAAATGTTTTCTTAACAGAAATCCAAATTAAGACTATATAGTTAATGTTTATATCATAAAAAATAATGTATAGAGACTATGATATATTGACTAATTAGGTCTTAGTCACATGGGGCACTCCTGTGTGGGACCTACTAAAGAAATTGAATAGATTATTAGTAAGAACAGAAAGTACTATTGTAAGGTTACAGATACTTCTGAGGCATCTTGTATTTGTTTCCACCAAATAGCCCTAGAATTTTCTTCACCTGTTTGCTTTTGGTATTTGTTTTTTAATGATTTGATATTTCTTCTTTCACTGCCCAGGGATCAGCAGCTTGTTTGGGGTTGCTCTGGAGATGCTTGTGATAGACTATGTTCTTTGCCTCCAGCCATCACTCGAGGATATGCATACAGAGCCTTACCATGGTGGAGAAGGCATTCCCCCATCCCTTGACTTTCACTGTCATGCTCTGCTTTGGCCAATAGGATATTAGCAGATGTTCTGCAAGCGGAAGTTTCAAATGTACTTTTGTAGCTCAACATGCTCTCTTGCACTCCAGCCCTTACCATCAAAACTCAGATAGACACTAGTCCAATGAGCATAAGAGAAACAAGGAGCAAACCTTTACCTAACCTGCAGCCTGGAGCCAAACCCACTTATGTCAGCTGACCCTAAACTAATATAGAGATGAATGAGTGAAAAACAAATCCTTAGTTTCAGAAGTCACTGGATTTGGGGTTGTTTTGCAACATTATTGCAGCAGTAGCTAACTAATAGAATGCCCTCAAATCTTTAGGTTTTTATCTCATTGGATGATGATAAATTCATGAACAATAAATTCTCACTACTATCAACATGGCAGCCTCTCAGAATACCAACACTATACCTATTCTGATACTGTCTTCTTGTTTAAAGGTTCTAATGCTGAGAGATTTTTAAATATATGCAATCATCTTAAAATTGTGTGAAGATTAAGGATTAAACAGGTCATAAAAGATAGACTGAAGCAGCACTGTTCAATAGAAGTATTATGTAAGCTAAATGTGAAATTTTAATTGTCTATTAGCCACTTAAAAAGTAAAAAAAGTTGATATTAATTTTTTTTTAATTTATTTTATTGTTTTGAGAGAAGGTAAGAGAGTGAGTGAGATAGAGAGAGAAAGGGAGAAAAAGAGAAGGTGGAGTGTCCCACAGCAGCCTCCATAGTTGTGACATGGTTTCATTCCACACTGGTGGAAGTAGGGTTATGTAGGGCGGGAACTGAACTGAAGATCTCCAGTATGGGAGGCAAGAACCTTCACTACCATCCTGGAAGTTACCAGTCTCTCTGCAGTTCAGCATATGGTTTTGCATGGGTTGAGTGGGAATCAAACCCTGGACCTCGCAATTGCAAAGCAAGTGCTCAACTGCTGAGCTATCCTGCATACCCAGGAAGTTAAAATTAATTATAATAATATACTTTAGGTCAATAGATCTAAAATGTTATCATTTCAACATATAATCAATATAAACTTCTAATGAGATACTTCACATTCATTTTTCCATACCAAGTCTTTGAAATGATGTGTATTTTATTATAGGGCACATTCAGACTAGCCACATTTCAAGTATTCAACAACCACATGTAGCAAATCGCTATTGAGTTTTATAGCATGGTTCTGAAGGTTTTCATTAGGAGCAAAATGGAAAGACTTTTGTGTAGAGCTTTTTTCTGACAACTACTGCAACCATTCAAAGCCTTTTTTTTTGGCTAATTTTTTGATAGTTGGCTGGTTTCCCTATAAATAGATAATGGTTTGCACTTGGCAGCATTCTGTGTTCTAGCCTCAAACTTGAATTCATCTGTTGTTTTACCTACATTTTAATTCCTACTAATTCCATAGTTCCTCAAAAAACAATTACCATATATTAATATTATGGTTGTTCCTGTGAGTTTTGGTCAATACCACGTGAAGAAAAAACACAAGACTACTTCCTGCAGGCCTTCAGTTTCAACGTCAACTCATCTCTAGAGTCTTTTTGGCTTTTTCTATACCATCACCCTCCCCAGATTTTTCATTTGTTTCTATGCCCTCAAAATTATAAACTCCTCAAGGAATTAACTCCTTCAATTCCTTTTGCAGTCAAGCAGCCGGAAGTATTCTACAAAGCGCTGTGTTCTTCAGGCAAATGGAGGCTCATTTATATTCATATACTAATAATCATTGCAGTAAGATTCTCAATGAGGAAGTTCATAAGCATCATCTTTTGTTTTTCACACCTGGTAAATTATGAATTCAGCTCAAAACATGATCAGTAAAAGATCACGTGTCCTCAGAATTATCCTGTGGATGACACCTTAGTTTTCTCACTCCTAGCTAACACTGAATGTTATCAGAGGAATGCAAATGGAAGTCAGGCTCAAAGAGTGACACAATATAAATGCTTTTTAATATTCCATTTTAGTTTAATTACAGAAAGTTCAAAACCTCATTTATTTCAGATTATTTTTAATATTTTGGCTCAGAGATTAATATGCTTTTATCCCCCCTTTCTTTTCATGATATTGCTTTCTCTAACCCACCTGCATTGGTTAAAACTCTGATTAGAGGATAAAAGCATAGCTAAATTATTTTCAATATGACTAAAACCAGACTATCCTCATAATAAAATTCCATTTGTTAATGAATTTAAAATAATCTCAATAATGATTTTTCTGTTGAAATTGATAACACCATTGGAATTATAATGATTCCATATATTTCTACACAAGTAGAAAATTAATTTTTGATAATAATTTACACTTCCTCCAGAGTTAGCATAGATTTATGAATAATTTTTAATAAGGAGGTTCTTCATAGAACACAATCTTATAACAGAAACTATCTGTGCTGTGGTAAGGTTGTGGGATGAATATCTACAGCATAAGAGGACCATTCCAAATGCTCATAAGATAAAAACTGAGTTTGATGAAAAAATTAATGAATTAATTAATTAATTGTGAACTAGAAAGTAAATGAGGGTAAACCATGATGGTTCAGTGTGTTAAGTACTTATCTTGCAACCCCGGGGTCAAAGGATCAAGTCCTGCCTCCGGCCCACGAAGACCCATATGCTGAACTGGGGTGTGCCCCCAGTTCACTTCTCACCAGGGTGAGCTTCCTATGTGGGAGGCCCCCGATTTAGTTCTCTCCCAGGATGTGCCTCCCATGCAGGATGCCCCCTACTTGGTTCCCCTCTGGCTTGGCCCTATGCTCACCTGTGGAATGAAACTATGTCAAAAACTAATGATGTACAACTATGGAGATTTCTCTGGGCCTTACCCCTTCTCTCTGTCTCCCTATGTGTCAAAAACAATAAAATGAATCTTTTTAAAAAAATAAGAAGACTCTATCCATTCGTTTAAAACAAAACAAAACAAAGAAAGAAAAGGAAGTAAATGAGGATGCTAGATTTTTTTAAAACTATTGTTCTTTGACATAACTTATGTATATATTTTTACTCTATTTCTTGCAAAATGATTTTTACATCTTATTTAGAGTTATAGTAGTAGAAAAAAAATTTAGAGCCAACAGGAAATAAAGAGCTACTGAAAGGTCTACAAATGTTTGGCCTATTTTCAAGATTCTATTTTGCATTTATTAATACATGTCTTCATTCACTCCAGTTTTTCACATACACACAAAAAATAGTCCACCCTTATCTTCAGGAGATATATTCCAAGACCTCTAGTGAAACCATGGATAGTAGTAAGCCTTATCTATACTATGTTTTTTCCTATATATCATACCTATGATAACATATAATTTATAAATTAGTCATAGTAAGGGATCAATAATAATAACTAATAATAAAATAGAACAATTGCAACAATATGATATAATAAGAGTTATGTGAAGGGATTTGGGGTCATTAGTAAGTAAAATAAGGGTTGCCTGAACACAAGCATTGCGATACCTTGACAGTTGGTCTGATAACAAAGATGGCTACCGGTACTAACTGACTATGGGTAGGTGGCATATAACAGCAAGGGCGTCCAACTTTTTGGCTTCCCTGGGCCACATTGGAAGCAGAAGAATTGTCTTAGGCCACACATAAAATAGACTAACACTACCTAAAGCTGATGATGTAAAAAAAAAATCGCAAAATAATTCTCATAATGTTTTAAGAAAGTTTGCGAATTTGTGTTGGGCCACATTCAACACCATTGTGGGCTGCATGTGGCTAGTGGGCTGCAGTTTGATATACAACATCCTGGGAAAGATGGAGCAGGACAGCAAGATTTCATTAGGCAACTCAGAACAACATCCAATTTAAAACTTATAAATTGTTCATTTCTGGAATTTCAATTAATATTTTCTGACCATGTTTAATAACCACAGAAAGCAAAACTGCAGATAACAGGAGACTACTATACACACACATTTTTGGTGGGGTATAAAGGAGATTTTCCATGGCATTAGAGAAGATAAATATTATGTTCTGCGGACAGAAGAGAATGAGGAAAAAAGACTCTTGGAATGAAGCATCAGGGTGAACTTCAGGGAGGATGTAGCATTTACTGTAATGATTAGCAGTTAGATGTCCAGAAACAGAGATGATAGGAAGAGTAGGTAAATAGACCTAGTTCACAAAAATATCTGCATCAGAGCAGTAAGAGATATTTAATAGAGGAAAGTTGTAACTTCATTTATTATTTATATGTTAACTTATTCCCAAAAACACTAGAGACAATTTAAATAAATACATATGAAATCTATAATACAAAAATTATAAGATTTATTTACTTAAAAAAAAATAAGAAGTAGAAGAAAAGTTTGTGGACCACCTCATATGTGCCAGGACAGAAGGAAAAAAAAATCTGTGCCTTCACGGAGTTCATGATCTAGTGGGAAAGACTCACAGTAGACAAAAAAAATAAAGATATAAATAAGTCTGCACTGCTCTGAAAAAACACAAAGCAGGAAAATAGGGAAGAAGAGTAACTACTGAAAGGGATCAGACTATGCCACCCCCAAATATGCCACATTTGCATAAAGATTATTTTGATCCAAAAGCAATTGAGAATCAAGAGATGCAGAAGTCTTTCCGAGCTTGTCTTGCTAAAAGCAGAAACTTCTGAGCAATGAGAACTACCATAAATCTTGTCCCCAGAAAGCTCTATGAGGGAAAGTTGACCCTTGCGTGAAGATGGACCTGCACAAAACTTACTAAAATGACCCTTATATTACATTAGTTTTCCTCAGATATTTACTTTCCCAAAGTTGGCCACTGTTGGAAGTCTAAAACCCTTTTCTTTTGTCTTTTCCCACCTCCACAATTTATAGTTCTTTGTAAAAAATTTTATATGAGCTCTCACACCTAACTACTTCTTTAGATCTTTATTTCTTTAAGAACACTGGCATGTCGTGTAAAAAATTAACATCAAATAAAGTTTGCGTAGCTTTTCTACTGTGTACCTGCCTTTGCTCAGTCTAATTTGCATGGTCCAGCTAGAGAACAGTGAAGAGTAAAAAAAGTTGCTTTTTTTCCCCCTCTCTTACCCAAGGATAGGGAGAGACATGCTATTTTAGATAAACTGGTCAAAATGCCTTTCTGAACAGACTTAAAATGAAAGAAAAAATGAATGTTGACTATGTCAGGGAGACACAGTGGCTGGACTTCTTATGAGGTCCAATGCCTGACAATGAAGTTTGTGAACTTGCCACCGTGCCCTTATGTCAGCAGCACTGTACAAACTGTAGATCGGTGCCTCACCACTGTGTTTGTGTCAACCTGTGGCAGTGTCCTGCTGAATGTCATTTATTTGTTGTTGGGTGTTTTTGTGTGATGCATGAGAATGTTGAAGTTTGAATTAGAGCAATAAATGAACATTACATTTCTTATTAAACTTTACAAGAGTAAAAGTGAAATCAGGGCCATGTTAATCCAAGTTGATGGGGATGATACCATAAAGAAAGTGGCAGTGTACAAATGGATGGAATATTTTTCTCAGAGAGAAAGTGTCACAGATGCAGAGAGGTCAGGGTGGCCAGTAACAGATAAAAATAATGAAAACGGTGCAAAAATTCATCAAATTGTGCAGCAAAATCATCAACTGACTGTGAGAAGCATAGCAGACCAAGTAAACTTAGAGAGAGAAACAGAAAAATCTTCATTGAAAATCCTAACATGAGAAAGGTGTGTACAAAAATGGTTCCAAAGGAGCTTACAGGTGAGCAAAAACAAAGGGGAATTGAAGTTTGTCAAGAACTTTTGGATAGGCCAGACAATGTTTTTGGCCATATCATCACTGGTGAGGAAACATGAGTGTAGCAATACTACCCTGAAACAAAGCATCAAAGTGCACGGTAGAAGTCAGCCTATTCTCCACAACCAAAAAGTTCTGTCAGTCCAAATCAAGAGTCAAAACAATGTTGTTAACCTTCTTTGATATCAGAGGGATTGTTCATTATGAATTTCTACCAACTGGACGGTCAACCAAATTTAATAATTGGAAGTGCTGAAAAGGGTATGTGAAAAAGCTAGATAAAAACTACCTGGATTTTTTGCCAACAACTCGTGGCTCTTACACCACGACAGTACACCAACTAACACAGCACTGACTGTCAGGAAGGTTTTAGCCAGTAAACAAATAACTGTATTGTAATACCCTCCCTAGTCACCTGATCTGGCCCCCAGTGATATTTTTCTTTACCTAAAGATAAATAAAAAATATATTTTTTAATTTCTTTTTTCATTTTTTGAGAGAAGGTTAGAGAAAAAGAGAAAAGGGGAGAGGGCCCACAGCAGTTTCCATAGTTGCACATCATTAGTATTTACAACATAGTTTCATTCCACACAGGTGAATGTGCAGCTGTAGGGGGCAGGAACAGACCTGGGGGCCTCCTGCATGGGAGGTAAAAATCTTCACTGCCATCTGGTGGTTATCAGTTGAGCTGCAGTTCAGTAAATGGGTTTGCATGGGCCAGGGCCAGGATTCAATCCCTGTACCTCACCATTGCAAGGCAAGTGCTCAATATGCTAAAGTATGCCAGTATCCCAAAAGAAATATTAAAAGGAAGACATTTGATGAGTTTCAGAACATCAAAGGTAATACAACGATGGCTCTAATAGGCACTCCAGAAAAGAGTTCCAAAATTGCTGTTAAAGGTGGACTAGGTCCTGGTGTTGGTGATATAGTGATATTCAGCAATGAAGTATGTAGCACTTTTTCTAGAATGAGTTTGTGAACTTAATTGTCAGGCCTCATATATGGTGACTTGGAACTCATAGAATGTTCCCAGAAGCCCAGGTAGAAGCTGCAAAGATTCTTAAGAAATAGCTACAGAAGGCACAAAACTTTACTTCTACCTCATTCAAGTGGACAAGTAAGTCATTAAGGCCAGCCTAGATTGGTTCAAGGAGTGGAGGATTAGTATCTACCTCTCAATGGCAGAAATAGCAAGAATGTGTACCCATCCTTAATCCACCAGAGTTGTACAAAAGTTTCTAATTAGGTTGGTATTTTATTCCCCGAAGAAAGGGTCTATGTCAGGGCTCAGCAAATTATGCCTAAGCAAAATACAATCAGCTAGCCTAATCAACCCCCACTGACTGCTTCTGTAAATAAAGTTATGTTGGAACACAGAAATACTCATTCATTTATATATTGTCTGCTATGGCTGTTTTCTGCTTTAAGAACAGATTTCAATAGTTGCAACAGACTTCATGGCCTGCAAAAATTAAAATGTTTACTATCTGACCCTTTGCCAACAAAGCTTGCTAACCCCTGGTCTACAGGAAAGCAATCATGCCATTTCTCAATCATTCCACATAGAGCTCTAGCAATTTTATTTTCAACCTTGGCTACAGGTCCCTAGAAAGAATTAACTATGCTTTGAGTAAATCGAAGTTAAAGAAGATTTTCAAAATGAAACTGATATCCAAGCAGAAAGCATGTGCCTCAAAAAGGATAAATAAGTTGAAGCAAATTGCACCAATCCTGAAGCTAACTGAAGCAGAACTGGGAGAAATAAGTTCTCTTCACCACCCAGAGAACTGGGAAGCCAACCACTACAACCTCTTGTTTGCTCTATAAAATTAAGAAAAGGAAAACTATATTAAATCTCAAAGAAAAACACACACAATGCATTTCTTCTGCACACTGGATATTAAATCCATCAGAAAAGCTTGAGCTCTGACACTCCCTCTATCAATATTCCCAGAAAGGAAACCTAGATCTATTCCAAGGCTTTTGCCAACTCTGAAACAAGGCAATTATTGGCTGAATGAAAATCTTGACCATTAGAGGTGTTTGGTATGCCTCTTCCCCCACCTGGTAAATCATCCTCACCCAAAGTCAAGACTATAGCACATATTACATCAGTCCCAAAGAATGGAGATGTCTACTAACTTTGGGGTTCAAGATAAATGCTAGAGTATGACTAGCGCTTTAATCAGCCAAATGAACAGTCTCATGACTACATGTAAGGAAAGTGTAGTGAAATAGAGAGTACAATCCTAACTGCCATAGCATGGATTTTATAAACAAGCTTATGGGACTGAATAGGTTTCAGAGTCAAAGGAAAGCCATAATAGTCTCATGGAACAAGTACGCCATTTCTCCAGATGAAATCATTATTGATGTTGGGAGACTTCTCATGTATATCTTCTCACAATTTGAGATTAAATTTGTGTGTGTGTGGGGGGGGGGTCCTAACTTCAGAATGTTGGAACACATTGAATGAATGTCATAAGTGACTATCACAGAGAATCTAGTCTCCCTTGTTTGTAATGAGGTATCCCCACAGCATCATTCTTACCAGTTATTATAGAAGAACCAAGAACTAACCCCAGAACAAAAACTCTAATAAGAATTGTTATTAAAAGTATGCAATAGAGGGGATGCCAGGATAGGTCAATAGGTTGAGTACTTCCCTTGAAACCATGAGGTCTGGGAATTGAATCCTCAGCCCTACCCATGCAAACTCCATATGCTGAACTGTGGTGCAACTGGTAACTAACTTCCTCCCATACAGGAGGACCCCAATTGGGTTCCCACCCTGTGCAGCCCCACATCCACCTGTGGAATAAAACTATGTCACAACTAATGATGAACAACTACGGAGACTGTTCTGGGCCCTCCCCCTTTTCTCTCTCTTTCTCTCTCTCACTCTCTCTCTCTCTCTCTCTCTCTCTCTCACCTTCTCCCAAACAATTAAAATAAATCTTAAAAAAAAGTATGCAATAGATATTTTTAAATTATGAAATAAATAAAAATAAAAATTATGGTAAAGAAATGTAAATTCAAAGTTAATTAACATTAACAAAAAACAAGTAACAAAGCCAATGCAATACACCTTGAACCTATGTAATTTTTACCAACCAATGCCACTCCAATAAATTTAATAATTAAAAAAACAATACATATTTTAATATAATATATGAATATAAAAAATGACCTTAACAGAAATTAAACAGTTTTAAAAAACATAGATAATAAAATTCAAAGCAAGTTAAAAGTAAGGACTATATAAATTCCTAAAAATAAACCTAGATTTCAAAGTAAAAAATTAGAAATAAAAAAGGTTTTGAATCATTAACTGACAAAAAGTAAACCAGGCAAAATATAAAACAATATGAATTAACAGGAAAAAGTACTAAGGATAAAAATTAGAAGCTAACATAAGTACAATTTTCAGAAAATATGTAGGAAAAGATGCAGGAAACTTAAAAAGTTAGCAAAGTCCTAAAATTGGCTAAGAATAGCAGTTGAAGAACAAGTAAAACAGCTTGCACCAATTTGATAACAGCACTCAAACCCAGGACATTAAAAATTTTTTTTTTTTTAATCCCGAGAATACCCATCTAGAAACATACAAGTTGAGGACTCCTCAGTGAAATAGAAACATCATCTTGCCCTGTGCAGAACTTCCTAGGACGTGAGATGATGGGAAGAAGGCCATAATGAGATGTCCTTTCCTC
>PVKE010051335.1:0-10674 GCA_004027555.1 Craseonycteris thonglongyai
CTCTCTCTCTCTCTCTCTCTCTCTCTCTCTCCCCCTCCCTCCCCCACTCCCATCTCTATCTCTGTCAATAAAATCTATAAATCAATAAATAAAATCTTGAAGAAAAAAGACATGGCCAACATTTCACAGCGTTCCCTCAAACTTAGCCATTAAAAAGAAGAAATACTACTTCTTTGCCTCATGGATTGAAAAAAAGGCATAATTATAGTTTGAATTTAAAAAGTTTTATTTTTATTAGGTACCTTGACATTTTTTAGAGCAATGCTGAGTGCTATAAAATCCAATACAGCAAAAGATTCTGGATCTCATTTAAAGTATAATTAGTTGTAGCAGTGGCTAACTTAGTAGGAAAGATTTCCATTTTTGTCTTAAGTATTCTAATTTTAATATGTTGAAATGAGTTTTGTTTTGTTTATACTTACATTGTTATTTGTGCTTTTAGGACTCAAATAGTTTCCACCAGTAAGTTTGTGAGGTCTTTTGTTTGTCTGGGTGTGTCACATTTTCTCTTGTAATGGTCTAACGAAAGTCAATCCACTTAACCACCATTATCTTAGGCTTTCCCAAAGCACTTTTATGTATAGCCAGGATCCATTCATAGATTAATATAAGAACATTTCCTCTAGCACCTTGTCATGTAATAAAATTAATGTATTCATCAACTTTATTCTTTAGAAAAATTAGATAACATTCATTGCAATGTAATGTTTATATACTTTTAATATATCTTAATGTTTTTGCAAGCATTGACTATTTTACCATCTAATTGTTTTGAAGAATTAGCAAAGATTTTCTTCAGAGACAATACAATTTTTTAATATAATGAGCAAACACTAGTATGCTTTCATTAATGTGTCTATGTGCCATATTAATGAGACTTGTAAAGAGAAGGGACAGGTGATGACTTTCAAGGTAATAATTAAGTTGCACTGAAGGAGCAATTCCAAGTAACCCTTTAAATGATTTCTTTACTAGTTTTTAAAGATTTATTTTATTGATTTTTGATAGAGAGAAACAGAGACAGAGAGTGACAGAGAGAAGGGGGAGGGCCCAGAGCAGTCTCCATAGTTAACAGCATTAGTTTTCCATATAGTTTCACTCCACAGGTGGGCACAGGGCTGCTCTGGGCAGGAACCGGTCCGGGAGCCTCCCACATAGGTCCCAGCAAGAACTGATCTGGGGGCACACCCCAGTTCAGCATGTGGGTCCGCATGGGCCGGGGCCGGGATTTGATCCTCGGTCCCCGGGGCTTCAAAGCAAGTGCTTAACCTGCTGAGCCATCCCAGCTTTCCCTTTACTAGTTTTTAATATATGAAGATATATGTGGAAGATAATTTATTAAATAACTTGGTTAAGGTACAGTATGTTACACACCCTGAGATGATGAATGTTGTAATTAATGATTTCAGGGAAAATAAAATCAATATTGGTAGTAGCTTGCCTTTGCAAAATGCCTTCAAATTGAAATGAAACCTGTTCAATATGAAGAGATGAGCATTTCAAACTTAAATGTAGTTCATAATCTAACCTGGAAACTTTTAAATTATTTTTTTTTTTTTACGGGGCGGGGGAGGTGCATAGCAGTCTCCATAGTTTTATATCACTAGTTTTTGACATAGTTTTGCTCCACAAGTGGGTGTGGGGCTGTGTAGGGCAGGAACTGGGCTGGGGGGCCTCCCACATTGGGCCCTGGCAAGAACCAAACTGGGGGTACACCCCAGTTCAGCATATGGGTCTGCATGGGCTGGGGCCAGGATTCGATCCTCGCACCCCAGGGCTGCAAATGAGCTCTCTACCCACTGAGCCATCCTGGCATCCCTTACCCTGTAATAATTTAAATAACCCTATTTTAAATCTTGGCTCATTTAAATAGTCTTATTTTTCTTCTATTCATTGCTGATGCATAACTGTTTACACCATTTGGTCATTTCTTTCATTATGATAATAAAGGATATGTGATTTAATCAACTGATTAATATCAGTTCACCTCTGGTTCATGATACTCAGATACATTATCAATTAAATAATTTTTAGCAGAAGCCGGGATGGCTCAGTGGGTTAAGCGCGCACTTTGCAGCGCCGGGGACCCAGGCTTGAATCCTGGCCCCCGGCCCGTGCGGATCCATGTGCTGAACTAGGGAGTTCCCCCAGTTCAGTTCTCTGTCTGTCTCTGTATCTCTCTCTGTCTCTGTCAAAAACAATAAAAAAAAGAATTTTTAAATGAGGCTATATTGTCAATATGTACTTTAATTTGCAGGTCTCCCAAACAAGTTGTTTTTTTTGTTTTTTGTTTAAGATTTATATTACTGTTTGAGAGAGAGAGAGTAAGGGGAGGGCCCAGAGCAGTCTCCATAGTTGTACATTGTTGTGACATGGTTGGGTTTCACACCAGGCAGGTGTGGGACTATGTGGGGCAGGAGCTGAAATGGGGGCCTCCCACATGGGAGGCAAAAACCTTTGCCACCATCCCATTAGTTACTGCAGTTCTGCATATGGGGTTGCACGGGCCAGGCCCCGGGAATTATATTCCGGACCTCACATCTGCAAGGCAAGAGCTCAATTGCTGAGCTATCCTGGTACCTCTTGAGACATTCCTTAATATTCTGAGCCAAAATATTTTAAGTGAAATGGAAAAGTATCTACACAAAACATTATTTTTCCTATGAATGGTTTGGGTTGCCATAATTGTATGTCTATATTATATGGTAATGATCATTTTTTGTTTGAAAAATACCAGTTACAACTCAAGTATCAGTTATTTTAGTAATAAGACATGGATTGTGTCCAAAATTAAAGGTTGTATGTATACTTCTAATTTGGGAACTTTATTGTCAGGTAGTATCAGACATTTTCCCTCTTAATTTTTATCACTTTCTAAATAATTCTATTTGATGTTAGATCACTTCCTTAAAGAGAATAAATTAGTTTTAAATTTGAGGATATAGAATATTTACACAATATTTGGAATTTAAATAAATTCTTAAAAGTAAATGCAAAGATAGAAAAATGTTTGAAAATGGGAGTGCCTCACCCCCAAAATTATATATTTAAACAGTTTGTAAAAAATAGTATTACTTTGCCCTTGATATCCAGAACAAACAGAAAAGAGGATAAACTCACCTTTGAATATGAGACATAGAAAACTGCATTCACCTACGGAAGCAGAACAGATGGAAGGAGAATCAGGTAGTTAGTTATTTTTAAGTACCAATGTTAAGTAGTGGTTTAAAAGAGATATGTATTAACATTCAGTTGCCTGAAAAGTCATTTCTAAAATTAGAAGTCAAAATATCCCTTCTTTAACTAAAAAAATGTACTTTGGTGCCATGTTTATTTGGCTCAAGCCAGAGGAGTCTGTCTTTAAATGAAATAGATATTCTATCATCTGAGCAAAAGGGTCTTTAATGAAACTGAAAAATTAGATTTTAGATTTTGGAGGAGACAGATTTACATATGAGGACTTTATTTTCTTCAAACATTTTATCACTTTGCTTTTAGAAGTTCGGAATTACCAGCCACATTTTGAACTTCAAACTTTGCACTGGGAAAGCCAGGATGGCTCAGTGGGTTAAGCACACACTTTGCAGTCCCAGGCACTGAGGATCAAATCCAGGTCCCAGCCTGTGGAGGTCCACATGCTGAACTGGGGTGTGTTTCCCATGCAAGAGATCCTCAGCCCAGTTCTTGCCCTACACGACCCCCATCCACCTGTGTGGAATGAAACCATGTCAAAACCTGATGATGTCCAACTATGGAGACTACTCTGGACTCTCTTCCTTCTCTCTGTCTCTTGTTTCTCTCAAAAAACAAGAAAAGCTTTGCTCTGTTGCTTCAAAGCATTAATTACCCCATATCTGTCCTGAATGTGTTTTCCCTGCTGATTATTGCACGCAGAATTTCACAATTATTACTGAAGTACTTATTTAATTTCTTTCTAATGCCTTCTCCCCTAAAATTTCCCTGTCAAACATAATTGTTTTTTCTTTTATACTGAACCATTCATACAGAAAGCCTGCACTGCATTGATTTAGGTCAAATCCTATTTATAACAAATGACATCATCACAGGGATCTTTATGAACATCAAAAATTTATTGGAACAAGATATTTACAACAAGATTTAATTTTCAGCAAAATAATTCAGTCCCTTGGAGCTTTTGGCAATGGACTTGACCAGCATGACTATTAGTGGCATGTATCTGTAGGAATCTATGTTGTATACAACGTTTTTCTCCATGTGAGTTCCTCCCTAAAGTCTCCAATCGTTGGCTATGATTCTGTTAAATATATTACCTAGATTCCTTCATTGGGGTGATTAGGGTATGCTGGGGCCTTTTCGCCTTTGTTCAGGTACTCGCTTTCCCAACAGTGCAGTCTGGTCAGGTAGCAGTGTTCACTATTATGTATGTGTTCTCATTGTCTTTACTTTCTGGCTGTGAAAGTTATTTGCAGTATCTCACATTGATCTTCCTTGTTCTCCAATGTTTTTTTGAGGCCTTACATTGAATCTTTTTTGTTTGTTCTCACCATTTAGTTCAGCACCAGTACAACGATATTTGGAAGAATAATTTAATCATGCGGCTGATCGCCCCAACGAAAGCATCAATAGCCAAGAACAAAAGTGCTGCTTCATTACCAGTTCCTGAAAAAGTATCTACTCCAGGTAACAGGCATGGTAGAAAGCTGAAAAGTGTTGGTTTTGAGACTTAAAGAGGGTAGGTTGTGTCATCTTAATCTGTTGCACTAAAGCATGAACATTATTTGAATCAGTAGTTTCCAAATGAGTGATTTTACCTAACATTTTATATTGTATATTTATTTTATGACTTCTAGCATGGTAGAGTAGTTACCTTGGTAATAGGTAATTTATAGGATGTGATAGGTAAATTTTATTTTTCTTATTAAATTTGTTGGTGTGGCATTGGTTAGTAAAATTATACAGGCTTTAAATGTACAATTCTATAATATATTGCATGCTTACCCCACCTACAGTCAGTTCTCTTTCCATTACCATATATTTGACCCCTACTTCTCTCCTCCACTCCCCCCTAATCTGGTAACCACTAACCTATTTGTCTGTGTTTATGAGTTTTTGTTTCTTTGTGTGCTTCTTGTTCCTTTGTTGCTTTTCAGTTTTAAAGATTTATTTATTTTTTGTTTTTGACAGAGAGAGATACAGAGACAGAGAGAAGTGGGGAGGGCCCAGTACAGTCTCCATAGTTGTACATCATTGGTTTTTCCTCATAGTTTCATTCCACAGATGGGCGTGAGGCTTCACAGGGCAGGAACTGGGCCGAGGTCTCACTCCGGTGAGAACTGAACTGGGGTACTCCCCAGTTCATCATATGGGTCCACATGGGCCGGGCCTGAGATTTGATCCTTGGGCTGCAAAGCGAGTGCTTAACATGCTGAGACATCCCAGTTTCTCCTATATATTATTTTTATGTCCAAAAATTGCATATTATTACTCTTAATAAATACCTTAGTGTAGTCCAAATTTCTGACTATTTGGATTGTATTTTCTGTTGTTCCAGTAGTATAAGCAATGCTGTATTGTAATAAATAACCTTGTACATTTTCATTTATCAATCTCATTTTTTTTTGTTAAGGAGAAATCTAGAAGTGAAATTGCTGGAACAAAGAGTATGTACTTTTTAAAATGACTTTTGGTACATTATTGCCAAAATTTCCCCCTAGGAGCATATGCAAATCCACACACGGACTGACAGTTTATGAAATTGCCTGGCTCCCAACATTGGAACTAAGTATTATCATTTTTGTCCATTTATTGGCAAAAAAATATTTAGGCTATTAAAGCTTTTGAAAAGAGACCTTGGAAATCCAGCCCAATCTCCTCTATGTATTAATAACATTAAGCTTATTGGGGAGACATTGGTTAATAAGATTATGTTTCTAGTGTACAATTCTATAATAGTGTATATTGCATTGTATGCTTACTACTCAAAATTTAGTCTCCTTCTATCACCATATGCTTGACTCCCTTTACCCTCTTCAGTCTCTTGTATCCCCTCTTCCCCTCAACTGCCATATTGCTGTCTGTCAATGAGGTTTATTGTTTGTTGCTTTCCGTTTTATAGTCCACTTACAGGTGAAATCATATGGCTCTTGTCCTTTTCTGTCTGACTTATTTCGCTTAGCGTGATGTTTTTAAGGCCCATCCATGTTACCACAAATGTTCAATTTTTATATTTGTTTATTTTTTAAAAAATTATTTTTTTAAGAAGGATTTTTTTTAAGATTTATTTTATTGGTTTTGACAGAGAGACAGAGACAGAGAAGGGAAATGGCCCAGAGCAGTTTTCATAGTTATATATACATCATTAGTTTTCGACGTGGTTTTGTTCCACACAGGTGAACAGTGTCTGTACAGGGTGGGAACTCAGCTGGGAGCCTCCCACATGGGAAGCATGCCCCTTTGAGCCAGGGGCCAAACCAGGGGACAAGAACCGGACTGGGGGCCTCCAACATGGGACGTACACCTTAGTTCAGAATATGGATTCACACGGGCTGGGGCTGGGATTTGGTCCTCAGTCCCTGGGGGGCTGCCAAGTGAGCGCTTAACCCGCTGAGCCATACTGGTTTCCCTAACAATTTTTAGTATGGGAGATAAAATGTTCTTTTTTATCTTCTATAACTATCACGTATAGAATGTCTTATTAAATAATCACCCTGTAAAATGGCAAGTTCTCTGGCCTTGGTGAAGTTGTTAAGATTACTTTTAAAAGTGATGAAGATCTTGTCATTTTCTGTGAAACTCATTCTGAGCTATTAATATAGTCTGGTTAAAGTAGAATTGGCTTATTGTGAACATCAGCTTTGAAGAAGCATCTTCTGGGACATCTGTAGTGGATTATTGCTTTCACAGTTTCTCTGTTAGTGGTGGTGCTTCTAAAGTACCAAGTTTACCCTGTTTCAATCCTGTGCCGGTGATTCATTTCATTGAACACATACGTCTGTGTTGTGTATAATCCCTGTCATTTCCTAGTAAACACAGTCTCTCTCTTACTATTCTTACACTGTTTCATGATGGGTTCCTGTCTTGTCAGATTTGTAACTATGGAATTTTACTCTCTGCTTATTCACCTACAGGCTTCGAAAACCCTGTAATGCAGTATATAAAAATGCCCCTGCTTAACCTTAACAGTGGTGGCAAGTCAAGAGTGGCAGTTCCCCCCCAGGAGAATGTAGAAACACCATTCAAGGGGAGCAAGGAATCAGCCCTTGAGATGAGCATGGAAACACTCTCCGAGAGTGTGGCAACATCTCCTGAAGGGAGCGTGGATGTGTCCCTTGTGAGCGTGGATCCATCCCCCGAGGTGAGCACAGACTCATCTTTTGAGGAGAACATGGATCCATCCCCTGAGATGAGAATGAACAGGTCATCTGAGGCAAGCGTGCATGGGTTCCATGAGGCTAGCATGGAAACATTTCACAAGGCTAGCATGGAAACAATCCCTGAAGAAAGCATGGAAATGTTCACTATGGAGAGTGCGGATGCATTCCCTGAGCCAGCCTCCAACTTTAGTGTGGACACAGCTTCCAAGGTGAAAGTGAGAGACACTCCACAGGTTTGTCAAGAGCTTTTCATTGACCAATCTTCTATTAATATTTGTATATTTAATTGTGTAGGTTGTGGTATGTCAGGTTTCCCAATATAAACCACTTATTATTTATAGCATTCTGCAATAAAATTTATAAAATAGGTAACTCACTTTAATGATTTAAAATTATTCATTGTATCAGAGTGTTCCCCAAAGCTGAAATACTAATTTTTAGTAGAAGGGAGACGGTGTAACTGTTTCTATGAACTATGCTTCTAAACTTTGAAGAAAATTTTATTGAGGAATATTGCAAACCCTTAATTAGGATTTGTAAATAGAGTTAGGTTTTGTTGTAAAATAAATTCTTAAACTACTTCTATGCCCTGCTTGAATTATATGAATTTTTACTCTGGAAGACTATATTTCTATCCCTAATTCTCATGCATGAAAGGAAAAATGGGAGTTTAAGGAACTATGATTGTGTTTTATTTAGAACATTTTTTTCTCTTGAAAAGCCAGCTGTAGTAAGGTAAATACTAGTAATTTCTTATCTGATTGCATTGATCTGTTCAGAAACCAGAAATGGACAAACAGGCCTCAAAGCCTATGATTAAGAGGCGACAGTCATCACACACACCAAATTATAAATGGCCATCTTCTGCAAGTGGGTGGCGTCCATCCTCTCCCATCCCTGCAAAGTAAGTAGCTTGTTTGTAGCTGTTCCTGATAATGGGTTTTACCATGATAAATTTTCCATCACTGTTTCCTTATTAAAATAATTCAGTATGCATGGTAATTATTATGTGTATTAAAGAAAAAACCTTTAATAGAGAAAATATTTGCCTTTGTCTATTTTAAAATATCATGATCTCATTTAATATAAAAATTAATTGGCACACATTTATTAAAAAAAACGTATCGGTCTTCCCCCATTAACTATTGCATTTTCTCAACAGGCAAATCCAAAAGAATTGCTCCCCATCCATCATGTCAAAACAGTCAACACAATCTTCCCTTTCCAGTAAAATAATTCCTGTTCAGCATACCCGATTTGCACAAAGTGGATTAGGTACTATCAAAAAGAAAAAAGCAGTTTCTAAAACCATTAATAGCTCTGAGGCTGTGAAACAGAAGCATATGCCTTATAAAGGTAAGTTTCTTCACTGAGAAGTTAATATTTTGGCAACACAGAAAATGTGTAAGGTATGGGAATGGTCAGCTTCATTTTATTTCCAATTCAGTGAACTTTAGGGAGCAAGCTTCCTTTTAGGTAAAGAGAATTTAACCAATGATTGACACAATACTTAATTTTCCTTATCAGAGCTTCTTACCCATCCTCTTGTCATTTTGAAAAAGCCACTCTCAGAACTGATATTAAAAGTACCAATTGGGGGGATGCCTGGCTAGTTTAGCAGGTTGAGTGTTTGCCTCACCATTGTGAGGGCCAGGGCTGGATTCCTGGCCCCATCCTGTGCAAACCCCATGCACTGAACTGTGGCGCAACTGGTAACCACCAAGATAAGATAGCTCAGCAACAGAGGTTTTCACCTGCCAGGCTGGATGCCCTCTGTTTGGTTCCTGCCATGCACAGCCTCACATCACCTGTGTGGAATGAAACTATGTCACAGCTAATGACATACAACTATGGAGACTGCTCTGGGCCCTTTTCCTCTCTCTCTCCCCCTCTCTCCCTCCCTCATTCCTTCTTTTCTAAAATAAAACTTAAAAAAAAAATATCAATTGGATGAATGCATTGGTCTAAGACAGGGATTCCCAACCCCGTGCCCGCGGGCGCCATGGCGCCCTTGGCCCGATTTGTGTGCACCCGCCATTATTTGACTGCATCAGAAGTTTTTCATAAACACTAAGTAAAACTATCATTTATTTTTATACATTTGTTAGAATTTTAAAATGTTGTTTGAGTATCTACACAGGTTTATTATATTCGTTGGTACGTTTGCGATAGCGTATGTATAAGTGTTTCCCTAGCTTTCGCCTTTGTACATGTCGCGTCTTGTTTAGCCGCTGCGCTCTTTAAACTCTCCTCCACCCAACCGGGAGACGCGATGTTGCCATTTTGATTGCGGTTGCTGGACTGATGGGGTCGTGATGGTTAGCTAGGATCACAGTGTTTTGATATATTCGATTTTCAATGAACTAAAAGCGAGGTAGGTCATCTATTATTTATTTAATTTTTTTTTTTGAGCTCCACAATTCTTTATTTTTTAAATCCAGCAACTGCATTTCAAAACTGCCAATATCAATATTAAAGGGCGAAAAATTTATTTCTGTTACCATGGCATTCAGAGGTTTTTTTTAACAAAGGCTAACGTCGCTTTGCTGTTTCTAAAGTCTTTGAACCTGCTGAGAAAAGTTTCCTTCATATTTAACAGTGTTGTTCTGAAATAGCAAATATCAATATTAGACTTATTTTCTTGACAATATTTCAATAGGCATGGAAAATGAATTAGAGTTTCTCTTTCAAACTCTTCGGCAAAAAGCGACAATTTGTTTTCGAATGAAATTACTTCTTCTAACATCGAAAAAATTGTGTTTCCTTTTCCTTATAACTTACGATTAAGCTGATTTAGATGAGAAGTAACATCCACCATGAAATAAAATTTCTGGATCCACAGATCGTTCGTTAGCTCTGCATCTATTATTATGGTGGCAATTTGATATGATATTGTAGTTCTATAACTTTTTATTTTTATTTTTTTAGTCCTAAAATGAGTAGAACAAATAAGAGAAAATGAACCTATAATTTTAACACAGACTGGGAGGAATCATATTGTTTCATTAATTTAAAGGGTAAATGCGTTTGCCTGTTGTATGGCAGTAGTATTGCAGTGCCGAAAAAACATAATGTTGAATGTCACTTTCAGACAAGTCATATCACTTTTGATATGAATTATCCACTTAAATCTGAAGTAAGAAAGAAAAAAATAAATCAACTAAAACGAAGTTTAACTACTCAACAGACTGTTTTCACTAGACATGTGGAAAAATCTAAAAAGGCAACCATTGCTTCTTTCAAAATTTCTCACATGCTCGCAAAGAAGAAAAAACCTTTCCAGGATGGTGAATTGTTCAAAGAAGCATTTCTGACTGCT
>PVKE010051336.1:0-10674 GCA_004027555.1 Craseonycteris thonglongyai
CTCGAGGTTACAAGAGGAGGTAACAAGAGGTTACAACCTCTTTGCAAGAGGTTGCAAAGGAGTCCAATGACTAAGTCTATAATTTGTCCAAGTTCTCCTATCTAATTAGTGGCAGAAATGGGATTAGAACTCACCTCTTCTTACTTCTAATTCACTGGTGTCTTCTATATGCTACTGGAGATAATTAGTGCTGGGTGACCACACATATATTTTATATGTGTATATATGTATATTAAGGTGTATTTGTATGTTTAACATTGTTTCAAACAAAAACAAGTTACCCATCCGTAGTTCCTGATTTTATATTATTTTACATTTTAAAATTTATGTCTTTTGGAAAAAGGCAAATTATGCTCTAACTTGGATTTTTTTTTTTTTTAAATTTAGGTCCTTAACCTCCTTCAATTTGAATAAGAACTAAAAAGGAGCAAGTACTAGATGTCAAAGAAATATCATGGTTTCTTCAGCTCTTTCCACAACATCCTTTCTAAATTTATGTACATACTTGTAAAACAATTGGCTAAGGGTCCTGTCTTACTAGGGGGAAAATAAAATCTAACCTTAAAATCCAGTGCAAGGAGAACTGACTCTGAGTGGTGAGCACACAATGCAATATATAAGTTATATATTATAGACTTATACAATTGAAACCTATATAATTTTATTAATCGATGTCACCTCAATCGGTTTAATAATAAATATATGAATAAAATGATTCAGAAAAAAATACCATGCAAATATTGGGAACTAACCAACATTGGACATAACCAAGCAGTAAATATATGACAGAAAATTAAAAGTAAAATAATTTCTGTAAATACAGTCTGTGAAAGTTGGTACAGAGCATTGAAGTTCTTCACAGGTTTCTTAGGAGAGTGCTTCTTTGAAACAGTGAACGATTCTGAATTGGTATGCAGGGGAGCTAGCATGTATTTTAAAATTCACCTTTCAAAGGATGGCAATGCTATCCAACTACAAGTTGAGGTGTGGTGATTTGGGTAGTGCAGACAGATGATCAGAAAGAAAAAATATGTGTGGGAAGAAAAATTTTGTATTTTACCTGATTATCTAATAGAGTATAAAATAAAAACCTTGCTACATACCATACCTAAGGGTATCAGTTTCAGTTCTGCTATCACATCTCCTATGCACGTTAATATGTAATGATCAGCGTCTCTCTCTTACAGATAGAATCACCAGTACCATGATCGTAAAACCTACCCTCTAACATTGTCACTAAATATTTGACCTATATATTATGTTAATTCTCAGTTCCCTGGGAGAAATAACAACATTTCCATAAGGTTTGGAACCCTTTCCCCACTTTATGAAATGCTCAGAATGACAGGCATTTGATCAATGTTTTTAAAAGATTAAGTTATTCCATGTTTCAATGTTTCCTATAGTTTAACATTCACTGGTTATTTTTCGAGTAATAATCTTGTACACAATTCTGTAAAAATAAAGGCACAGAGTATTTTTGGGGTTTCACACATGTTTGGGCACTGAAAAGCAGCACAGAGGATGGCAAATCTGAAAGTTCAGTTACTACAGAACTGAGCAGAATTGAACTGGTCTGGAATGTGGTTCCTTAACTATAAATTTGAACACAGTACTTAATCATTAGTTGTGAAAATGAACTGTTGGGAATAAACAATGTCAGGGTTAGGTTGTGAAGAAAACATTGTATAGTTTGTAAGCCGTAAATATACTTTGATAGTTTATTTCTAAACTTAAAGCCTTTCAATGGTTTCTATATTCTGTGCTGAGTGGAGTAAGTCAGACAGAGAAACACAAATGCCATAGATTTCATTTATATGTGGAATATAAGGAACAAAACAAACAAATAAAACAGAAATAAACTCATAGAATATTTTTATTGTTGCCAGATGGGGGTGTCGTGGGGGTTGTGTGGAAATGGGGTAGGAATTAGAAAACACAAATTGGTAGTTACAAAATAGTCATGAGGATGGAAACTATAGCATAAGAAATATAGGCAATACTATTGTAATAACTATATATGATGTTAGCTGGATACTAGGTTTATCAGCACGATCACTTCATAAGTTATATAAATGTCTAACCATTATGTTGTACACCTAAAACTAATACAATATTGTATGAGTGTGTAACTTATAATTAAAAATAAAACAATTATTAAATATTTTTTCTAATATATATATATATTTTTTTCTTTATTTATTTTTATTTTTGACAGAGAGGGAGAGATATACAGAGAGTGAGAGACAGAGAGAGAACTGAACTGGGCGAGCTCCCAGTTCAGCACACGGTTCCGCACGGGCCGGGGCGGGATCCGATCCCCTGTCCCCAGCGCTGCAAAGTGAGCGCTCAACCCACTGAGCCATCCCGGCTTCCCCTAAATATTTTTTCTATCAGTCTTTATGGTGATGCCTGAACCTACGCATGTGGCCCCTCTGATATATCTTGTTTTTCTTGCACACACAGTGTTTATAGCTACTGGCATTAATTGTGACAATTGTTTGGATTAGGTTTTGTTTTCAGAAGAGCTATGGAGCACTTAGTGATTTAACTGTGGTTAAAATCAACCTGTGAAAAGATAAGAGTGAGACCTCTGAGAACATGATAAGACCCCAACATGCCAGTTTCTTGCTTTCTTTCAATGTTATTTTTAATTTAAGTGGTAAATGAACTTCATCTATGTTTTCTTGATAACTCTACATTCACAATACTTACCTCCCTCTTTATTTAATGGAAGGTGATTAATATAATTTTACCATTTTAATTTTTTTAGCCCTATTGAGGTAGAATATTGTTGAGGAGGTCTCAGTGTGTGAAATTTTAGGCCCATATTTCTCTGCCTGAGTTATTTTTGGGCATGAATACTGTCAAACTTCACCACTGTAGACCCCCAAGTTTCCCATCCAGTCAGAGAGAGAAAAAGAAAGAGAGAGAGAGAGAGAGAGAGAGAGAGAGAGAGAGAGAGAGAGAGAGAGAGAGAGAGAACAAACACATCACTGAAGAAAACTGAAGCCCAGGATGTGGGCTCAAGATCACATAAATTACAAAAAATTTCTTCAGGGAAGCCTATGGTTGACATTAAACTTTAGACATTTATCCTTTTATTTTCTATATAACAATCACAACTTATAATTATTTCCACTTATTTTCTTGCCTCCTCTGCTAATATGTATTCTTCTCATAATATGTAAAATAACAAAATTAACTGCATGCTATTATATTTGAATTTTGAGAGGCATATTTTTTAAAACTGAGGTAAAATTCCACAATATAAAATTAATTGACCATTTGAAAGTGTACAATTAAGTGTCGTTTAGTACACCAGTCTCTAACCTTTTTGGCACCAAAGACCGGTTTCATGGAAGACAACTTTCCCGTGGACTGGGGGTGGGGATGGGAGGGATGATTTCACATTACATTTATTGTGTACTTTATTGCTATTATTATTACATTGTAATAGATAACGAAATGATTATATACAACTCACTGTCACTATAAAGCCTGACACCAGAGGCAGTTTAATTGTCACTTGCCACTCACTGATGGGGTTTTGATATGAATTTGCAAGCAATTGACTTATGATAGTCTCTGTGCAGTTAAACCTCTCTGCTAATGTGAATCTGTATTTGCAGCCACTCTCCAGCACTAACATCACCGCCTTAGCTCCACCTCCGATCATCAGGCATTAGATCCTCATAAGGAGCGTGCAACCTAGATCCCTCACATGCGCAGTCCACAATAGGGTTTGGGCTCCTATGAGAATCTAATGCTGCTGCTGATCTGACAGGAGATGGAGCTCAGGTGGTAATATGTAATGTGAGCGATGGGGAGAGGCTGTAAGTACCTTGAAGTTTTGCTCCCTGGACCACTGCTTATCTTGTGCTCTGTAGCCTGGTCCCTCACAGGCCATGGACTGGTACCGTCCTTGGCCCAGGGGTTGGGGACCCCTCATTTAGTACATTCATAATGTTGTGCAATCACCACCTCTATCTTTCTAAGACATTTTTATCATTCCAAAAAGGAAACCCATATCTATTAGCAATCGCTCCTCTCATTGACTCATCCTCGAAGCCCTGGCAACCACCAATCTGCTTCTGTCTTCATAGATTTATTTATTCGGAATACTTCATATAGAAAAAAAATCATATAACGTGAACTTTGTGTCTGGTTTCTTTCACTTCTTTCATTTGTTTCAAGATTCATCCAGCTTGTAAGGTTGTAGTATGCATCTGTATTTCATTCCTTTTCTTGGCTAAATTATAGCACACTTTAGAGATATATCATATTTATTTTATTCATAAACTGATGGACATGTGGGTTTGTTTCCATATTTGGGCTATTGAGAATAATGCTGCTAAAATCATTTATGTGCAAGTGTTCACTGGAGTCCCGTCTTTCAATATTTTTGGTGTACACCCACGAGTTGAAATGTTGGGTTATATGGTTATTGTGTGTCCATCTTTTTGATGAGTCAGACATTTTTCAAATTTTTAACTCTTTGTCCCCTTATGAATACTTCAGTTTCTGCTGGCACATGGAGAATAATCCATTACAGGAAATTGTTCACTGTGATGGTCTACTGAGGCTAAAGATTTAAAAGGCCTCATGATTTCCATATGCCTAACTAGTACCAGTCACATAGTAGGCACTCTCAGTAAATATTTGTAAAATGAATGAATGAACTATTAGTTAATGGCTACATAGTTCTGATTACATTTCTTTTGTGCTAATCCCTCTAAATAACCCTCATCAACTCAGAGTCAAATCTCCTTCCATCACCATATTGTTTGCCCTTTTACCCTTTTCTACCACCTCCTCCCCCCCCCCCCCCCCCCCCCCCGTCCCTCTTACCTTTCTGGTAACCACTAAACTGTTGTCTATATGTACGAGTTTTTGCTTGTTTGTTTGCTTTTGTGTTATTCATTTGTTGCTTTCAATTTTATATACCACATAGTGAAATCATATGGTTCTCAGCTTTTTCTGTCTGACTTCATTTCACTTAGCATGATAATCTCAAGACTCTATTGTTTTTTTTTTACCATCTTTTGTTGTATGCTTCTTTGACATAGCACACAGTTCCTGAAAGTGGACTTTCCTTTCATGACAGACAAAGAAAAAAAAAATACAACCCAGTTGTAAAGATTTCCTGTCCCTGAAAAGCTAGCTGCCTGCAATCACCTGATTATCTCCTTGTCTCCCTGGGCACACAATATACCCTCGTCTAACGACAGCTGACCTTCTTCATGTGGGAGATAGAGGAAGAAAGGATAAATGAGTGAGCCGCATTTGGGTCAGTTGCAAACCACTTTTTTCTCACTGAGTATTACACAGGCAGCTTTTTCTAAGGTGATTGTAGCAATTTTGGTAGTTTAAAATCTTGCTCCTAGACTGATGTGGAGAAGAGATGATCTAGGATACAGATGATCAACTAATCCTATGCCCCATCCTCTCATTTCACAATTAAATTCAAAGCAAACTTCCAACAGACTTAAGGAAAAACAATATTGATTTTCAAAGAAGAGAGAACTACCAGAGTTCACTGGAATTTTTTCATTCACAAATAGAAATTTTTAGAGTCTGATTCATTTTTTTTTGACGAGAGAGAGAGAGAGAGAGAGAGAGAGAGAGAGAGAGAGATAAGGGTGAGGGCCCAGAACAGTCTCCATAGTTGTACATCATTGGTTTTTCCACATAGTTTCATTCCACAGGTGGGTGCGGGGCTGCACAGGGCAGGAACTGGGCTGGGGTCTCACCCTGGTGAGAACCGAACTGGGGGCGCTCCCCAATTCAGCATATGGGTTCACATGGGCTGGGGCCGGGATTCGATCTTCGGTCCCCGGGGCTGCAAAGTGAGCGCTTAACCCACTGAGCCATCCCGGCTTCCCTGATTCATTTTTTGAAATCAGAAAACATGCATTTATTTTTTACTGCATGTAATCCAAATCTGGACAATATCAGGAAACTAGTCATATAATTGGTGAATTTTTTTCCTATTTATACTTCTCTAAATATTCTTAAATGTCATAAGAGCATATGCGTTATTCAGTTTTACTTTGCAAGTCAATATTTCCTGATAAAAATATTGCCTTCCTCGACTTCAAAAGAAAAATGTAAGTAATAAGTAAAATTAACTGTGAAGATAATAATTAATCTTAATTCTAAAAGACATTTATATCATATTCTTAATTATATATATAAGACAACAATTTAATATATTCCATAAAATTGACAGAGGTGCACATTTCCAGACTTTGGAAACTAGTGCAGTTTTAAAGATATACCGGTAAGGTTAACTAAAATTCATGATCAGAGTTACATGTAAAGAGAAATCTCTTTGGATTTAGCATATTTAGAAAGTAGGGGGGAAGGGTGGTAGTGGAAAGGGTGGGGCATTAAATATATGGTGATGGAATGAAAAATGACTCTGGGCGGTGAGCACACAATGTAATGTGTAGATGATACACCATAGAATTGTACACCTGAAACCTATATAATTTTACTAACCAATGCCACCCAAATAAATTTAATAATAAACAAAACAAAAACAGAAAGTGGACCAATTTCTGTAGACACAGAGAAGACAAGACAGTGTATTTGTATCTGGGAAAACTGTTCCTCACTCAAAAAAAGGTTTGTGCAGAGGGAATGCCAGATTAGCTCAGAGGTTGAGCACTTGCCTCATAATTGTGAGGTCTGGGGATCGAATCCCGGCCCATTAGATTATGGCTAATACAACAGTTTAGGAAACAAATATCTCAGTATTTAATCTACATTATGCATAAATTCTTAAAAATCTTCCATGAGGTATAAGAAAGATGTAAATAAATTACATAGTTATATATTTGCAAATATTACACATAACATTGTTTAAACATAGCACACTTAATAAATTACGGAATTTTGCATTTTCTTATCTATACTGAAAGCCTTTTACTTATTCGTATACCTCAAACAAAAAGTGAAAAGTGAAAGAACAGTAGAATTAAACTGTGAATTGATGTAATTTAAAGGCAGAATTAGAGTTTTGGGGAGAGTTTTTTTTTTTTTTTGTCTGTATGATTTATGCTAATTTTACAGTTTGGTTTCTTTTCAATACTTTTAATGCAATTTTAGTATCAATTTAAGTCAATAGTAATTTTTAATTTTTTCAGACTAGAAAGAAAAATCATTATCTGAATAATCTACAATTCACTTAAAGAATATATATGGTTTATATACCAATAGTCTAATAACTTTATTTGGCAAAATAGGCCATGTTTTAGAAAAAAACAAATGGTGTAATGATCTGTGTTTCTTTATGAATATAAACATACTTAGAATGTGGGAATTATATTAAGGATTCTTGTCAACAAAATATATAGGAATAAAACATATTTTACACTTAGATTGTCAGAATATAATGATATACAGTGATATTAGAGATACGGTTTGAAGTGTTAAAAACAAAACAGAAGTGGGCCTAAACTTTATTTAAAATGTGATAAAGAATACAAGAAGAGGAGGTTTTCATGGGCAGATGTATGATTACAGACAAGTAACTCTTTCCCCGAACTTTAGTTATCTGATCATAAAATTAAAAGAATACTTAATCTTATAAAGTTGTTGTGAGAAGTAAATCACAACCTGATGTAAACATACTTTGTAATGGACAAAATGCGACATAATGTTTTATTGCTATTACTATTATCTGCAGTGATGATATAACCCCTTAGATCAGGGGTGTCAAACTCAATTAAAACACAGGCCATTTGGTGCAACAGGCAAGATTCACGTGGGCCACATCACATTTACAAACATCCCTGGAACTGAGTCAGCGTGTTTATACACCCCCACAGGCCCCCAGGAAAGGCACTGGGCCATGTGTATACTTGTCTTCAGTAGTTAAAGGGTTAACAAGGAAATTGTGTGTACAGTATTGCCTTGATCTCCCCTAAGCGCTATTTTCTTCATAACAATTTTTTCTATTTTCATTTTATTTCAGAGCCTCGTGGGCCACAAAAAAATTACCTCGGGGGCTGCATGTGGCCCTCGGGCCACCAGTTTGACACCCCTGCCTTAGATTGTCAACCTTACTACAGCTCTTGAATCTTCTCATTAATGCCCAGATAGTCTTCACTTATTCATAATATTTCCCCATTGGCTAAATATGAAATTTATATCAAGGTCACCACTTTTTAAAAGCTTAATCTCCTTTCCAGCAGCACCTCATAAAAGAGATAAATCACATAGCTTTTTATACTTAATCTCCTTATCCTATGAATACAGCCCTCTTCCATTTCTGCTCTACAGATCCACCTTTTCATTTTTATAGAAAGGTTCAATATGAATAGAACAGCCTTTCTAGAAGGGAAGTCCCATATATTTGAAATTCAGTTAAACTTGTCTTATATTATTGCCGGAAAGAGTTGCAGTTGATGTGAGGCATAAAGTGGAAGGCATCCCTTGATTTGGCAGTAGGGAGAAAAATAAATAAACAAAACAACTATGAATGAGAGTTTGTTTAACTCCACTCTCTTTCATTAGTTTTAAATGGGTGAATCACCAAGGGGATTCTAGAAATGTCTAGTTATAGATCTTAAGATGTCCACAGGTGTGTACATGGAACAGACATTTTGAAATTCATTAGTTTTAGAAGTATGCACTCTCTGAAAAACATGTGTTTTTATTCAGAGGGGAGGTGGAATAATTATATAGGAAATTTTTTAACAGTTGGCTGTCAAAGCTTCTTTCCTGTCAATATTATCAGATTATTCCTCATGTTCTTCTCATATGAAACAAGTATTACAAAGAATTGAAAATGGTTTTACTGTATATATGATTTCTAGCTACAGTATGTTTTTTTTTTGCTTAAAAGTCCATTATGATAATAACATGGAAAAACAGAGAACACTATAGAATGGGGAAGTTCACCTCCATTATATTTAGTCTTACCAGCATGCAGGGTTTTCCTAAATTACTTTTCATGTACACATAAGGAAGATCATAAAGATTAAGTGGACATCTTTTCCTTTACTGCTTTCTTAAAGCTACAATTTATACAGCAACATTGTAATCATTTCCATTGTCAAAATTCTTCTGGTCACTAGTTTATAAAATAAAATTATAACTGACTGTCTAATTTTCAAAAGCTATTACATTGCTTCTGGCTTATGGTTTTCTTTTACTAATATGGATTTATTTGGAATCCAAATTGTACAAATTATCTCTGCATAATTTGACTTTGTAGTCACTGATGTCATTATTTACCACTTATTATGTCTATAATATATCAAGCACATAACATGAATAAGCCATTAATTTGAATTGTGGCTTTGGATATGTTAGTTTCTCTTTTGTTAAATAAAAGTCTACATACACGCTTGCTTCCTTTCCTAAAATTCAAAAATAACCATTAATGATATTATTACACATGTTATACTTACCCAGTACATTAGTGTATTGAGCGTTTATACAGAAGTCCTGTGTCTATGTGTACCTATAACTTAAGTCTATCCCTTCACTAATAAAAATCTTTCAGTGGTAGTGTAATCTGCTCTCCTCACTTTCTCAATGAAGGCTGACCCCTTTATCTACTATAGTCTGAGTTTTCTAACCAATATGTCTCAGAAAATGTTGTTACTACTGTTATAACTAATCTCCATTTCTAGTCATCATTTAAGGAAGCTTAACTACCACCTCCTTTGGGAATAGTTTTCTCACTTCCCTCTGTTTAACACTACCTCTCCTTTATCACTCTGTCCAGAAGACTATACATTGTGATTAATTGATTACTTATTTGCCTCCCCAAGGAAACTGTCAACTCCTCCATAGCAAGTCATCATTGGTCTTACTGTCTCATTCCTATCACATTACCTTCCTCATAATTCATTCGAAGAAGTAGCTGTTGGTTGAAAACACATAGGTTTTTCTATGGGAAGGAGGAGAGCACATAGGACATATTTATATTTGTACTTTTCTATTCCTTGCTCTTTGTTCAAAATAAAAAAAAAAATAGGGGGAGGATAATACTGTATCAGTCCCTTGAAATGTTTTCTGTCATTATCTTGTAAAACTGCATGGACTGAGCTGGACTGGACAGGAATGCTGGATGCAACTCACCAGTAGGAAGTACAGGGACCAGAGCAGGAAGTGCTGATGATCACTGGGCAGCACATGACTGAGGGGTCAGACGGTACAGTGTGAAAGCACCACGCATGCGCATAGAACACAGTGTGACCTAAACTGCCTCGGCGACTTCCGGCCTAGCGTGCGGCAACGACGCAAGGCGAGGCCTACCGCAGAGACCAAAGCCTACACAGACGCAGGTATTTTTGGAAACTTGCAAGAATTTTGCATAGTCCTTCCTTGGGGGCGGGTTTCTAGGCGTCCGCATTAAAGTTTGGTACTTAGGCTGGTGGCCCATTGTGGAGTTGGGGCATTTTACATAATTATACATCGATATTAAAGGCAGGATATTCAGTCCATACATCAACACACCTCCATTTTCTGTCGTTGTAGGGCCCCTGTTGTACCCCACGATGCAACGAGGTTTAGAACAAGCTTTGGATCGTGCGGAGTATGTCATTCAGAGTGCCCAACAGAGACCCCCTAAAAGGAAATACTCCCCCGGGGGGGGCAAATCTCTCCACGATAAACTGTATGACATCTACGTTGAGGAATGTGGCAAGGAGCCCG
>PVKE010051337.1:0-10672 GCA_004027555.1 Craseonycteris thonglongyai
ATTTATTTATTTAATTTATGGGGGTGACATTGATCGATAGCAATTACATTGTTTCCAGGTGTACAATTCTACATGACATTGTCTATACATCGTGTTATGTACTCACCACCCAGAATCAGCTCACTTTCCATCACTGTATGTTTGATTCCCCCTCCCTACTTTATTTATTTTTTGTTTTTGTCAGACAGAGAGAGAGAGAGACAAAGAGGGACAGAGATAAGGGAGAGGGGCCAGAGCACTCTCCATAGTTGTACGTACATAATCAGTTTTCTACATGGTTTCATTCCACAGGTGGAGGCTGGGCTGCACAGGGTGGAAACAGGCTGGGGGGCTTGTTTCCATTCCACATAGGAGGCTTGTCCCAGTGAGAACTGAACTGGGAGCATACTCCAATTCAGCATGTGGGTTCAGCATGGACTGGGGCTGGGATTTGATCCTTGGACCCTGGGGTTGCAAGACAAGTGCTCAACCCACTGAGCCATCCCTGCTTCCCCCACTGTACTTTATTATGGTTCACATTTGTGTCTAAAAGCTGTTGTGGCATGGGAAATCCAGCTTCCAATAGAAATTTAGTGCTGGAAGGAACATTTACCTTCCATGTCCCCCATACAGGATTCTGCTTCTCTTTCTCCATCCTTAGTGTGAGCTGTGAGTTTTTAGGTCCATCTATTCTATTACCGGATGCCAGATGGGGCACGGGCAGGGAGTCAGAATGGTGGAAGAGCTATCAAGATCCCTTACACAGTAGAGCATCTGCACGACAATCAGACCTTTTACATTGCCAAGATTTACTCCCTCTTAAATTTTACTGTGTGTGCTTATGCTAAAAACATGTCTCTTTCCCAGACTCTTTCATATATTCTAGTCAGTATCTTTTTCATATGCTTGTTAATTGCTGCTGCATGTTGGTTCATAAACCTGCTTGGTTCATCTACGTAGGGAAGTTTACTCATCACCACCATCAGCTTCCATATTGTGCTTGAATTTGAGGAACTAGGAAAAACTGAATGTTATTGTGGAATATAAAGGCAAAGTGCTGGGCCCGGGCTTTGATCAAGGCTCAGTAACTTGGGCCTAGATTTTCTGTTCAGCTAGGCTATCAATGCCAGATAAATTATTGCTACAAACTCAAAAACAACCTTGACTGAGTTCCTTGCATATGTCTCAACTTATATTGTGCATCTTTTATTAGGAAAGCACAACTATTTCCTTTAATGAGATTTAAAATTTTTCTTACATTTCTTACATTTTGTCAAGGGAAACAAATCCTTTTCCACACTTCCCCAGAAGAGCATAGCTATTGTTTTATAGTGATATTTCCCCCAAAATAGTATTTGATAAACTTTGCTTGGAACATTTTTGTTTCATTCATTAATTAGTTATTGACTTTTTTATTCTATTAACGAATATACACTGAACTCCCTCTGTGTCTGTCCATGTGCTCCATGCTGAAGTGAGCAGCATGGACACAGGCCACCTCCTTCTGGCGAGGTAGGATGGGAGGGTGGGTGGCTGTACCACCTGTGTAGAAATTGCAGCCGCATTTGCCTCCCTGAGAAATGTAAATGATGGCAAAGCAGCTGGTTGAACTGTAAGCTCAGCTCTGTTTTGTCAGTCCTTGCTTCACTCCCAGCGTTCTCTTATTTCCTGTTATCCCTCCGTCTGTCTCAAAGGGATTTTCTGGGCTGCCTCTTCCTTCCAATGGCTAGGTTCCCCTGGCTCTGGCTCTTGTCACACAGCCAGTTCTTGAAGGTTGTGGAGAGAATGTCACCTTGTTTTTTTTCTTCTAAACTCTCCTTATATATTTAGAAATCGAAGGTGATTTATGGCAATGATTCATACCCTGCAGCCCTGGGATTGAATGGCTGGCTCCCAGGAGCATAGGAGCAAGGAATGAGCTGAAACCCCTCAAATTCAGACATCTAGTTGCCTTAAGCATTTGGGAATTACGCATTCAAGCAACAGTCTCTTTCTCTTGCATTTTACTTGGTGTGTGAGCAGGTGGGCGAAAGCCTGGTAGGTGTCATGGGCTAGAAAATGCCGTGAAGAATTTTTAACAGCTCCTGCCTGAACCTTCCACAGCGAAGCTGATTTGCATCTGAGCCTGTAGTTCTGCGGCTGTGAGCTGTATTGAGTATGTGCTTATTTAATTGCCCTCTTTACACATGGTTCCTTTCTATACTTTTGAATTTGGTCTGTTCCCTGCAGAATAGACTTGACTATTTTTAAACTGGTTGGCATTACATACACTGTGGTTTCCCATTAACTTTGTTGACTGAGTAAATTAACATAGAAAAACTGTGGAAATAGACATTCCAGGGTGAATTTTTAGGGAGAGGCTAGGTACTTGCTTCGCTATATTTCCAGGCTGCTGTTAATGCAAATGAATTTCTTGTTGTCACCTTCCTGGGTTTGTCTCTCATGTTGAGGATATTGTTAAGTATACATGCTGCAAAAGGGAGGATTTTTCCATTATTTGTTCAGGAGAGTGAGAGAAAAATGCATGTTCATGGCAAAGAAAAAATTGACTTTAAGACTATTTTAAGAATACAGTGATCTGGAACTGAGGTAGGGAACATATATTTATAGCAGTATAATTATTTTACTGGTCATTCATATTATTACCCCAGATTGATTAATTATGACAAGAGATTTAACATGGAATCCTTCAGGACAAAGCAACAACAACAACAACAACAAAAAGGTGTCACATTTGTCAATTAAAGTGTTGCTCTAAATACTAGTTTTTTTCATAAGGATTTCTTTTTCAAGGAAGACATGTTTGAGACCAAGAACACAAATAAAATATATATGAAGTAGTGCATTGTGCTATCACACTCCTGGATGGTTTGTGTATCTGCTTCACATTAAGGGTTTGATGTCATGGAAACAAGCTTGTTCATTTGCAAAGCTGCTGACACTCTGTGGGAAGGCAAAGGACCAGTGTGTGCATGTGTGTATGTGTTTAACATTCCCTATCAACCCTCAGCAAAACAAATACCTATTCCTGCCAGAAAGTACGGAATTACATGGGAGGCTTAGACTTCTCTTTTACTTTTGGCATCAGAGTTTTAGAACAGAGCATATGAATCATCTGGAGAATATTGTTAAAATGAAGATTCAGATTCAGTGGGTCTGGGGTGGGAAGTGAGAGTTTGCACTTCTAGGGAACTCCCAGCTGATGCTGATGGTCTGGGGTCACACGTGGAAAACCACTGTGCTAGAGTTGTTCTCAATTTGGCTGAACATTAAAATCACCTTCCTGTTTGGCTAGTGTGAGTTGCTTAATTACTTAATGTTTGTTCAAAATTTTTAATAGAATTATAGTTTTAAAGTGCTGCTTTTGCTGGTTTCTATGTCAATTTAAACTTTTATCTAGACCTAAGATGTCTTGGCAAATAAAAGAAGGTGAAAATTACATACTCATACGTGTTTAACATATTATTTTGAATTTGACATTGTTTATAGACTATTAGATTATACTAGAGTGTGGACATCTAGACACAAAACAATTTTCAGCTTCCTATCCTTAAATAGAATCAAGAAGCCTTATAGGAGATCAATCTGGTAAGAGCTGTGACTGGAAAATTGAGAATGCCCACTGTAGTGGCATTGAATAGTGTCCTTCAATAGTTCATGTCTACCCAGAACTTCAGAATGTGACCTTATTTGGAAATAGGGTCTTTGCAAATGCAACTAATTAAAATGAAGTCATATTGAATTAAGGTGGGTCCTCAATCCAATGGCTGGTATCCTTACAAGATGGGAGTTCAGCACACACAGATGGAAGAAGGCAATGTGACAGTGGAGGCAGAGGTTGGAGTGATGCAGCTACAACCACCCAATGAACTCCAAGGATTGCTGAGAGCCACCAGAAGAATTAAGGAAGAATTCTTCTCTAGAGCCTTTATGGGGAATATAGTCCTGTTGACATCAGAATGCAGGTTCCTGGCCTTTGAGAACTATGAGAGAATACATTAATGTTATTTTAGCTACCAAGTTTGTAGTAAGTTTTTATAGCAACCTTAAAAACTAATATATTCACCATAACATAGTGAGCGGTACTGAAGCCTGGTCTCATCAGGTTGGATAAAATATGCTCTTCTTTATTTGAGATGGATGAGCATTTTCCTAAGGGACGTGTGTGATTTTATTCTATTAATCCATAAACTTAAGTCCCTCAATAAATTTAGGGATCATCTATTGTACTGTGATTTTGCTTTTTTTACTGCAGTGCTCTATTTTCTCGCAGTGATGTGTTGCTGGGACCTAACATTCTCACATGACAGTAGAAAACCAAACTTTGTTGTAATCTCTAACAAACAGAACATTTCAAGAGCACAGCTTACTTAGAGTGGGTCAGCAGGTGTCAATTTCTCATGCAAAGGACAAAGTGTTAATGATAATGATGTGAATTATATTTAATCTAAAATGTATATGTGAGTCAATAATTTCATTCTCCATCAGCATTGGTTTCATAGTTTGGAAAAACTGAATTGTGTCCCAGGTTTGATCTCAATCTGTGCTAGATTTGTAGGTACAATTGAAATGGCTTTGAAAAATTTTTTTTATTCATTCTCCTTCACAATCTACATTTATTTCAACATAAATATAATGTTTAAAATTAGTCACCAGATAAGCTCTTGGGTTTTTCCTCCCTCCAAACCTCTGCTAAAATGGCTGCTACACAAAAATGGTGAGAACATTTTTCACACAGACACACTATTTTTCAGTCACACACATAAGCACTGAATGATCCCAGTCACTCACTCATGGACTGAGTCAAAACCAAACACGACACACACCATCACAAGAACCATTGCATGCATACACAGTGGTACTCATACACTCACCCACAATCAGAGGTGATTGCGTGCAGACAGCACACCCATGCACAGAATTTCACACACTGACCCATGGAACAGAACACATGCTGTTGTGTTACTGGACCTGAAAATTTTTTTTATTGTTAAATTTATTGGGGTGACATTGGTCAGCAAAGATTATATGGGTTCCAGGTACACAATTCTAGAAATTTATTAAGTTAATTATTAATGCAGCTGCTTTGATTTTGAAGATGAAATTAATTCTGTGGATTTTTATAGTTGCTTCACATATAGCTTTGGAAGTTCCAGGGAGACATTGAAAATGTTGCTCATTATTTTCTCCTAAATCTTAGACTCTTATCCCAAATCTGACCAATTTGATGTGGGTTTTGTAATAATTTCTAGAAAGGTATAAACAACTTAACCTATAGAGTGTTTATGCTAGCACACATTTGCTTTTATGATTTACATTCTAATAGAAGTGCTGAAAACAGATCTTGGGAGTTATTTCCTTTATGGTGGTATGCTGTGCTTTTAAGAAAATAGTTTAGTCAAAAGGCTTTCTGGATGCAGCGCTACAACAAGCCCACTCTTTGCAGTAGGTGGTAATTGGTAATATGTCTTGGTAGAGGCAAGGGACAAGGAGAGGAAATGCATGCTTTTCCAGGATTTGAGTGACATTTTTGTTACTCAAAGATAAAAGAAGGAAGTAGATTTGCCTTAAAGCATTTGGAACTTGAGATAAAAATTTTAAAAATGCTCTACCATAATGCAGCATTTCATAGTTTTTCAGAGGTTAAATAAACTGTGCAGCGGAAGCCAGGATGGCTCAGCAGGGGAAGTCCTTGCTTTGTAGCCCTGGGGTCTGAGGATTGAGTCCTCGCCCCGGCCTGTGCGGACCCATATGCTGACCTGGAGGGTGCTTCTCGTGTGGGAGGCCCCCAGTTTGGTTCTCACTGGGGCAAGCTTCCCATGTGGGAGGCCCAGGTTTGGCCCATGGCTCGAGGGGGTGTGCCTCCCCTATGGGAGGCCCCCAGCCCGGTTGCCGCCCTGCGCAGCCCCTTCCCACCTTTGTGGAATGAAGCCATGTCGAAAACTGAAGATGTACAACTGTGGAGACTGCTCTGGGCCCTCCCCCTTCTCTCTCTCTCTGTCTTTCTGTCTCTGTCAAAAACAATAAAATAAGTCCTTAAAAAATAAAAATATACTGTGCAATAGTTTTAGTCAGAGAAGGGGGAACTTGGCAGCGTGCCAGCTGAGTATATTAACAAGACACCTATGGCTCTGGCTGTGCAGTCTGTCTTATTTGTGTCATTTATTCGCATTACATTTAGGAATGGGGCTTCCCTAAACAGCTTATCCATTTCACTTTTTGCTTTCCCAGGAAAAAATCCCAGGACATTTTCAGCGAGAACCTGAGATACTATGATGACTTTTATTTGCACTCTTTGTTTGCCCTTTTGGTTTACAATGGAGAAAGGCTTAGACTACTAGGACACTCATAGAGGAGAATGTCAAGGCTCTACATACATTTACTGGTGAACCCATCTAGTGCCAGGTGTGGTGCAGGTAAATTCACATATCCCAGAAGCCCTCTGGCTTTTAGGAAATGAAGGGTCAAAGATATGATGTATTTATCCAAGATCACACAGCAATTAAAAGGGAGTCAATTTAGTTTGACTCCAAAACCCAAGTTCTCTTCAGTGTACCACATAATCTTTCAAATCGTAAAAGTAAATTATTGAGTCCCACTTGCATGCTCACCACTTTCACGTCCTGGGATGTAATCAAGTGTGATTGAAAGGGCAGGCCCCAGAGTCAGCTTGCCTGGGTTCAAGCTTTACATCTGCTACTTAACAGCTGTGTGACCCTGAACAAGTTGCAGGCCCTCTCTGTGCCTCATCTGTATACACGGTAGTAATATTAGTACCTATCCAGCAGGAATGAGCACTTAGAGCAATGCTTGACACATGGTGGGGACCATATAAGTATTTATCATGAAATCTCATGATAACACTGTTTTACAGGCGAGAAACTGACTGAATTGCATGAAATGGTACAGCTAGAATGGAGTGGCACATAGATGAAATGGGGTTTGAGCTCAGGCAGGTGGTATGTCCAGGGCTCTTTCTGCTACATGTCAAGTGAAGATTACCAGGAGCCACCAATAATTAGAATTAGGGCAGATACAACATGTTCTTCTGAGGCCCTGAAATGTTTGCATTGGTCTCTGAGCATACACACAAAAAAAGAAAACTCATTTAAAAAAGTGCATGAGGGGAAGCTGGGATGGCTCAGCAGGTTAAGCGCTCACTTTGCAGCCTCAGAGCCTGAGGTTTGAATTCCAGACCCGACCCAGGTGGACCCACATGCTGAGCTGGGGTGTGCCCCCAGTTCAGTTCTTGCCAGGGCCTATGCAGGAGGCTTCCAGCCCAGTTCCTGCCCTGCGCAGCCCTGTGCCCACCTGTGGAGTGAAACTATGTGGAAAACTGATGCTGTCAACTGTGGAGACTGCTCTGGGCCCTCCCCCTTCTCTCTGTCTCTCTCTGTCAATAAACAATAAAAATAAATCTTCAAAAAATGCATGTAATGAACATAGGGATGGGGTGAATTGTGTAAAGGGGGTCAAATGTGTGTTCACAGGAAGAAACTATACTTTGGGTGGTGAGTGAACAATACAGTATATAGATATCACATTATAATGTTGCATACCTGAAATTTATATAATGTTATTAATATTAACCAATGTGACCTCAATAAATTTAAGTAAAAAAAAAAAAATGCATGCAACAGCTGTTCTCAGGGGTATATGAGATGCAATGTCCATAACCCCAGGGCTCTGATTTGCAGTTCCAGGAAGCTGGTTATTAAGAAGGCCCTCACAGCTTCCTTGCTCAGGTTGTTCCTCCAAGGCAGGGGTCTCCAAACTATGGCCCATGGGCCAGATGTGACCCATGAGGCCCTCTCATTTGGCCCATGGAGACCTTTTTATCTGAATAAAATAAATAAATAATTAAAAACAACATCTATGTTTTGATTCTTTTTTATTTGGACCTCGAGTGTGTAGTTGGCCCCCAAACTGCTGTTTGGATAGTTAATGCGGCCCGCGGGCTGAAAAGTTTGGAGACCCCTGCTAAGGTCTGACTCACCACAGCCCAGATTGCTGTGCAGGCAGCAGGATCTGATCCCTGTGAAGTGACCATGATTTCGGTCTTCTTGCTGAGCTAATCTTCACATTGGTTGCTTGGTTGTCAAAGCTTTGGAGAAGATGGTCCTAGTAATGGTCATCCAACCCTTTGAGATTGTTGGTTCAAATATGAGTGGGTGGCTGAGGAAGTGGCAGGAGGTACTTCCCAAGCCTCTCAGCAGGAAAAACTAAGGATCATGTTGTCACCTCCTACCACGACTACCCGGGGTCTCTTTCCCCTGTGTTCTCTAGCCTTGGTTGGTAAGGATCATTTTCCATTCACATGTAAAGGGGCCACAGTTCACACAAGCTAGTTTAACGTCAATCTCTACAAATGTTTCTGACGGAGTTTGATTTGAGGTCCAGTTAGCACTCAAATCGCTATTCTTTCTGCTTGCTCTGTTTTCTTACTCTCCTCTGTTTCACTAGAATTGATAATAACGGTACCACAAAGACTTGCTCCAACTAACCATTTTTTTCCTTCTCATCTGTTGAGTACTCTTTGATACACCCAGTTCCAGGACTTGACTCATGCCCTGCCTCTTCCATTCTGCCACACTGAGTGTGAAGAGCAACTACAAGGCTCTCCGCGTTCTTGACTGGGGAGAAGATCAAAGCTAACATTTTCTGAGCACCCACCAAGGGCTAGTATGGTGCTGGTAAATTCACATATCCCAGGAGCTTTCAGACGCAGTGGTTATGATTATCTCCCACATCCTGTGCCTCCATTACAGGTTAGTTCAAGCTCTTCTTCCTTTGCCACTGAGCTGATGTCTCTGTGTGAGCTGGCTATTTGGTGCCTATCGTATAGCCCCTATGGCAGACCCTGTCAGCACCTCTATTATACAGCCTCCTCCATGCACACTCCTGACTCTTGCAAACACAGATAATTGGCTTCTCACGAGGGACATTAGCTTTCCTGCCTATGAGGGTTTTCTGGTGGTATTATGCTCTTGGTCATGTGCAGGGCAAGTGAATGACCCAGAAGTAAGGAGCCCTTAGAAAAGGATGGGAGATTGATGGATTAAATTCCTTGGTTTCCTCAGCCTTTGGTAGAATAACTCTGAGGACATGTTCTACAGTATGTCCTTGAGGTACCCAGCAGGGTTGAGCCCCAATTGTCCCCAGCAGGAATCTACTTGTACCTGAATCTGCTTCTGGAAAAATACAACTGAGATAGACAGACCCTTTAGATGAATTATTTTAATGTGATTGTTTTCCAAATTTTTTTTTTTTTTTTTTTTTGTGGAGCGGGGTGGAAACTTCCTTTTCTTTCTTTCTTTCTTTCTTTTTTTAAATATATTTTATTTATTTTTGACAGAGAGAGAGAGAGACAGAGAGAGAACTGAACTGGGGGAGCTCCCAGTTCAGCATATGGTTCCGCATGGGCCGGGGCCGGGATTCGATCCCCGGTCCCCAGCACTGCAAAGTGAGCGCCTAACCCACTGAGCCATCCCGGCTTCCCCAACTTCCTTTTCTTGATTCAATAATATTTACGGAGCACTTAATGTGTACAAGACACTGTACTGGATTATATAGAGACTTGAAAATTGAATGACTTAGTACTTGATGTCTAGAAATTATAACATGAAAATGAATTTCAAAATGGCAATCTCTACATTTCTTTCTTTTTTTAAATTTATTAAAAAAATATTTTAATTGTTAAATTTATTGGGGTGATGTAGGTTCCAGGTGTACAATCCTGCATTGTATTATCTATATATTGCATTGTGTGTTCACCATCCAGAGAATGTCAACATTTCTGTACAGTTTCTTTCTCTTGGTTTTTAACTGGTGTGCTAACTGAAACAAAGAAAATGATGTTATGGTAACATTGAGATTCAGAGATTACACATCATTGACTATTCAGTGTTAGCAGTTTTAGGTGATCCTCTGAATAAAAAATACTCAGAATTCTACGCTGTGAAAGCATCAAATGTCATTTGATCTCATGTTCTTTTCCAATCTTTATATTCACAGTACTATAACAAACGGCAGTCAGAGCAGAGATACAATTTTGAATTCTGCTTTTAAATCATTACTCTGTATTTTTCCATCTTTTAGACAGCCTTCATAATTGCTGGGAGTAATAGAGTACTGAACTGATGTATCATAAATTATATAATAGTTTTTATATTATGTAATATTTGGGTTATTTACAAATTTCTACTATTACTTCAGTGAAACTCTGCTGACAGCTCTCTACTGAAATATTTTCTTTTTATAAATTCTCAGAAACAGGATTACTAGCTCCAAAAAGGCTGAGTATTTTTGTAGCTCTTCTTGTCTCTAACTCTTCTGTTCTTCATGTTACCTAGAGTAGAGAGAGCTATTTACATATACATGTTGGGAAAAGTGGAGAGATGAAAAAAGATAACTTAAGTGTCCCTTAGAACTTTTCCTATTACCCCAATAGCATGGATTAAAGTAAGAGACCAGTTAATGATCACATTTGTAATCACAAAGAATCTGACCCTAAGGAGCAGATGCAGGGCATGTGAGTAGGACCATGCTCTTGGCCTGGGAACAAGGGTCTCAGTGCACTTCCTGGTGAGATGTATGGAGTGCTCCAAGTAGCCTGAGGCAGACAGATGAGAATGCTGTCTGGAAGGTTTTGACTAGGACTGTCTTTAGTTTTCAGGCCCAGAGGACTTGCTCA
>PVKE010051338.1:0-10673 GCA_004027555.1 Craseonycteris thonglongyai
TTTAGACTCTGCCCCTCAGACCAAACTTCTTTCAGTCCGGGGGTTGATGCCCAAGACAGTAAAATACATTCACTCCCACCTAGAACAAGGCACCTGATGCCACACGTGTGCACTGTCACACAACCACTGTTCCCATGAGCTTCTTTTACTCTGCTCTATTTCCAAAGAAGCAGGCTTCTTGGAGATAAAACTCAGTTTGAATGGTTTGAAACATCTGGTCAAACTTCTACCTCTGCCCTCTGCACAGATAAATAGCCAACACAGTCAGGAATTACAGTCCTGGTTGTTTCTAATTATAACAATAACTAACATAGAGTAAATACCATGCAACAAACACTGTTCCAAGCATTTTATATATATTTATACTTTCAACACCTTTATGAGGTAGGTAATACTTTTATCCCCATTTTAAAGATTATTAAATGGAAGTACTAAGTTAAGTTCTTACCAAGCTCACACATCTAACAGTCCTTCTTGTCAGTATATCATTGTTACTCTGGTTACATCTACTTCATTGCAATCTCCATATTCAAAATCACCCCTCCATCTTCTTTCTTTTCTCAGGGATGAACCTACTTCCCTTGACACATTCTCACAGGCAGAAATTTCCATTTATCTGGAAATTTTACTGATTAATTTATTTTCAAGAACTAAATCACAATTGTAGTTTTAGCAGTCCATGTAGCAATCCCCTGCGTCTATTCACCTAGTCACTAACCCTTGCAAGCAATTGACAGTTTTCAGTTGTGATCTGTATTTTACCAACCTCCAATAATTCTTTTTTCCCAAGGCAGCAACCTCCCAAACTTTACTGGTTTTGCACATGGTACAATCACTGAGCCACGGTCTGTAAGTGAACTGAAATGGCCAGCCATCAGCATCACTGAATTTCTTTTACCATCATTTGGTTGTGACTATATATAGCTTGTCACAGCTAGGGACAGTATCAAATTACTCTCAAAAATAAATGCTCTACCTCTTTTCTCTCTTTGCCTCTAACAGACATTTTCATTTTGTACAGACATAAGAGATTATTATACATTTTCCAATATTTGGAAAAGTTTCAGTGCTAACTGGAATTTAACTGCTTTTGAAGGAAAATCAGTCAATAGCTATGATAAAAGTACATTGTATTTCAAACCTCTGCATTTGACGGCCTAACAAAGACTTCCTTTAAATAATAGTAATCATTAACATTTCTCATTTCTCATTACATTCAGGGCACTGCCAAGTGCTTTTCATGCATTATTTTAGAGATGAGGAAACTCAGTTGAGTACCTTGTTCAACATCACAGCAGGTATTCTAGTTGCTCCTGAGTGTATTCCTTGACTGTACTCAAGGAAATATACTACCCTTCCTCCATTACTTGGGACATTAATTATTCTGTGTGTGTGGCGTATCATTGATTTGGCTGTGACTCTTGGCAACCCTAGGAAGAAGTGATGTCCGCAATCTCCCATCCTCAACAGCCCTGCTCAGCTTCTGTAGACTCATGCCTATGGCTCTTTTATAGTCAATCCATCTCATATTGTCTTCCTCTTTTCCTGCTTCCTTCCATTTTTTTCCAGAAGTATTATCTTTTTCAAAGAACTCTGCTTTCTCATGATGTGCCCAAAATATGACAGCTTCAGTTTTATCATTTTTTGCCTCCAGCGATGTTCCAGGCTTCATTTGCTCTAGGACCTACTTGTTCATATCCTGTCAGTCCTGGATATTTGGAGAGCTCTCCTCCAACATCACATTTCAAATGAATCCTTTTTTTTTTCTGTCAGTCTTCTTCACTGTCCAACTTTTGCATTCATACATAGTAATTGGAAATACAAAGATATGGATGATTTTCACTTTGGTCCTTGAGGAAACATTTTTGTTCTTGATGGTCTTTCCTAAGATGAGAAAACATCTTGAAAGAGAAAACGTAACCATTTTGATGAGATTTTAAAATGTAATCTTGGCTCTGCAGAGTTTCACAATTGTACTTCATAGACATTTTTGTTTCTTGTCAACTGGTATACTTGCTATATCTGTTTTCTGAATGATACCAGCAATGGCATTGACATCTATTACTGTTCAACTTTGGGTTACAAGTGATAGATAACAAGAACTAAAACTAGATTAAAAGCATTTACCAGTTTTTCCAGCAAGGATAGATGGTGGGCAGACTCAAGGTACAGGATCTTAAGGGTTAAAGTCACTTAATTACTTTATAGTTTACTTTTGAGTCCTCTTTTTATGAGCTTATTCATCAGAATTGTTTGCTCTAGAAACTGGGGCAAACACTTCTTTTTCATATCCAGCAGTAATTAAGTAAACAAATAAACAAATAAGCAAATAAGCAAGCAAACAAACAAATAAAAGCACAACAAAACACTTCCTCAAGTATGATTGAGAGTCTATTTTTTTTTAAGCTTCAATTTTTATTTTTATTTTCTTTTTTTTTTGACAGAGAGAGAGGGAGAGGGAGAGGGAGAAGAAGAGGGAGAGGCAGAGGTAGAGAGCAGGGGGAGGGCCCAGAGCAGTGTCCATAGTTGTACCTCATTAGTTTTCTACATAGTTTCATTCATATATGGGCACAAGGCCCCACAGGGCGGGAACCAGCCACGGGACCTACCACATAGGAGGCATACCCCACAAGGCCGGGGCCTCCCACATGGGAACAAGCCCCAGGGCAGGAGCCCAGCCAGGAGCCTCCCACACAGGAGCCTCCCCCTGTGCAAAATGAACTGGGGGCACACTTCAGTTCAGCATATGGGTCCACAAGGGCTGGGGTTGGGATTTGATCCTCAGTCCCCAGGGCTACAAGACAAGCACTCAACCCTCTGAGCCATCTCAGCTTTTCTTCTTCTTTCTTTTTTTTTTTTTAATATTTATTTATTTATTTATTTATTTTGACAGAGAGAGAGATACAGAGACAGAGACAGAGACAGAGAGAGAACTGAACTAGGGGAGCTCCCAGTTCAGCATATGGTTCTGCACAGTCCGGGGTCGGGATTCGATCCTCAGTCCCCAGCGCTGCAAAGTGGGCGCTTAACCCACTGAGCCATCCCGGCTTCCCCAGCTTTTCTTCTTTTTCCTCTTAGTTCAGTGATCCAACCTTAGTCATGTGCCCATCCTTAGGGAGAAAAACAGCATATGATCTCAATCAAACCATTAATAAAACTCATGATAAAATTCAGCCATATATTTATACCTTAAGTATAGAAAGCACTTCCTTTGCCTGATAAAAAGAATTTGGCCATAACTTATAGCAATAACCAATCACCATTTTCACTGGTGAAACATCAGGAGCATTCTCAATAAATTCAATATTATACCAAAGGCCCTAAGCAGTGTCCTAAGAGAAGATAAAGAAACCAAAGGCACAATATTAATAGAAAAGTTAAAGGCAATGTGATGTTATTTACCAAAATTTAAAGTTTGACAATGCCAAATATTGGGAACTTTCTAGGGAAACAGAGATGCATAAATTATAAATGGTGAATTGCTTTGAAGAGCAATTATGTCTTTGAGCTGCTTCAAAGAGCAATTATATCTAATGAGCATGCCATGTCTGCTTTTAGGTATACATTGTAGAGAAAGTCTTACACATGTACTCCCAGAAGCATGGATAAAATTACTCATTGCAATACTGATTATAATAGCAAAAAATAAAATGGGGTTATACTACAGTACTATATAGCAGTTAAAATGAAATAACCATATTTAAGTGTAGTCTCAGAACAATAGTGAAAAAAATGACTAACATGAAATAATTTATGAAATTTTAACATCCACATACCAAAAATATGTTACTCATGGCTAAACATATGTAATAAACATAAACTTGAAGACTACATACTAAGTTGAAGATAGTTGTTTGGAGAGAAAAAGGAAAGGAAATGTACTGCAAAGGGAAATGTAATCAAAATTTCAATATTCTGTTTCTTTTATTAAGGATATATGTGAAACTATTTTCACTCAAATCCTTGTCCCAGGATGCACTTATAGGGGAACCCAACCCAAGACATATTTCCATCAAGCCATTAGAATGTATATGAGTATTCTATATGTTTCCCAAGGCCTATTGTCCAACAGTGAAGACCAACGAAAGTAATTTTTGCCCTCTAGGATGCCAAGTCCTGTATAAAGATATTAAGTTTAGACTGTCTGGTTTTGGGGCTATTTAACTTTAGGGACTTCAATTCTCTTATAAATCTCCAAAATTTTTTGGAAGCCATGAGGGTAGTATTTAGATGGACCTGATTATATTATATTGAAGTAAACATCAGTGTAGTTCAAATGAAAGCATATTCATATCCAACCCTTGGTAAGATATGTCCATCATGGATATTACAACCAGAACACATCAGTCTGAGCTCAGACACTAAGTTAATAGATAGTCTTAGAAAATTCATTTCATCTCTCTAAACTTCAGTTTTCTAATCAGCAAAATGAGAAGTTGAAATAGAAACTCTCTAAGCAGTTTTTCAGCTATAGTGCTCCTTAATTCTATGATTCTCAATAGGTCTCTGAGATCCATCACATGTCACATATAATTTTTATCTAATTCTTTCTCTTGGAAGCCAAACTGATCAAGAGTGTTCTTTCTCAATACCTACTTATGAATCCCATTTAGTTCTGATTCATCCAACTTGAATTTTCACTGGTTAGTTTCTAAATTACAGTAGTTCATGTAATACTGAAACACTCTCCCCACCATTAAGCAGAGGTTGTAGGTGTTTTTTCCACCCAACCACCCAGAAACATTTTGCTGCTCTTCAATTTCTGGAAATGAGAAGAGATCACATAGAGAAGCTATCCATCTTGGTCAATCCAACTTCATGGGCTGAGTCTTCTTCAGCTACATAACAGGTGTTGCATAAAAGAAAAGACTCCATGATAAAGTTCTTTTCTGAATTGAGAAACAGCTTTGAAACTAGTTTCTGTTGAATGGGACATATTGATTCAAGGAAGAATCTGATACAGAATGAATAGAGAGTAATCGAGTGAGCTAGTGGAAAGAAAAGGAATTAATTTTGTGAATTTAGTAGTGTGCAGGCACACCAGATCTTGAAAGAAATAGAGGCAAACAAGAATAGAAAAGGTCTGGGTAATGGAATGGTTTGCATTTTTTTTTAATTGTTAAATATGGTTTGCATTCTTTCAACCATAAAATGGAAAGAGCTAATCACATAGTAGAAATTAGAACAAATAAGAGCTCAGAATAAAGAGTATCATATTTTTTTTATTCACAGTTGCCCTGGAAATAGATTTAAAGAAAAAAAATAAAAAAGGAAAATTATATGAAATGAAGAAAAGAGTAATTTCTAAGGAGCTTCTCCTAGGAGATCCGGGAAAGAGTTTGGGAATATGCTTACAATAGACAAAAAGGATGCAATGAAGGGGAAGGCTATCACATGTATAAAAGGGTTCATTTGAACCTGCATATTCAAAAAGAGAAAGGTGGTCACTTTCTATTGCGTCTTCTGTGGATCAAATAGGTTTTTGGTGACAAACAACGTCTTTGCCATCTACCCTGTCTTTTGTTTGTTTGTTTGTTTGTTTGTTTGTTTGTTTGTTTTTGTTTGTTTGTTTTTAATTTATTGTTAAATTTGATGAGGTTACATTGGTTGGTTACAATTAGACAGTTTACAGATGTACAAGTCCACATCACATCATTCATGCATCGTATTATGTGCCCATCACTCAGTATCAGTTCCCCTTCCATCACCTTATATCTAGTGCCCACTCCCACCTCCCCCCACGAATCGCCAAAGCTATCCTAAGAAAGAAGGATAAAGCTGGGGACATCTCACTGCCTGACTTTTATCTGTACTACCCTGTCTTAACTTCGTCTATTCATTACTTCCTTCTTGGAAAGAAACCCAGAACACAGGAGCCCTGGCTAAGGACAGGTGAATGTCATTCTCCAGGTGGAAAGGCTCAGAGAAATCTAGGCCTTCAGCTGGGCTCACTTTCTGCACCCCAGGCTTCATCTCCTGGGGTGACCAGCCAAGTCAATACAGTGAGTCAGCAATTGCCATTACAGTTAGAAAAATATAAGCTAAGTATAAAAGCTATTTACCTGTAGAATGTGACACTAAAAAGCCACACTAGGAAAAGATGCAGGTCTAAAAGCAAAAGGTGAACAGATTTCTCAGATGGGAACAGCTCTCCCAGTTTGCTGAGGCAGCTCATAATTCTTGAAGCTTCTTGGACACAGAGAACCTGAGCCGTGGTCAGTCACAGTTGGCCCGAGTGATGCATGCAGCCCACCAAGGGGACTTGCTGGTCAATTTGGCTGGTTATATTCAGAAACCTTGCCAACATCTGCACAAGCAGGAAAGGAAAAATAAAACTAGTAAAGGAAATCAGGACTTAGGTTGAAATCAGCTTTCCAATTTACCAGAAAATTTGTTCCATTTCATTTCACTTCTATATATAAAGCCTGGCAGATGCAATGTTTGAATAAGTTGATAGCTGATGAGCATCATCTTGGTACAGTGGCTAAAACACATTTTTAAAAATCAAACAGATCTGGATTCATTTTTTGGCTCGGTCACTTACTAACTATGTGATCTTACACATGTTATTTAATCTCTCTGAACCTTGACTTCCTTTACATGTATAAAGAGGATGTCAATCCCCCCTTGCAAGGCTTGAATGAGTTTAAAACAGCTATAGAGTAAAGGTTCACTAAATTGTACCAGTTCTAGTAGCAGGAATAATAATGAATGTGTAAATGTTGCTAATTGTTTTTATTTCTATTGTAATATTATGAGGATAACATTTTACATGCTCCAGTGACCATATTACCCGTTTCATGGATTTAAACACTGTTCATATTTTTTTGTATTGATTTTTTGTTGTTGTTTGTTTGTTTGTTTGTCTCTGCCTCAATGGGGAGGAAAAGAGAAGGATGATACTTAAAATCTAACACTTCCAGGATCCTCAGAGCATAGTTATCTGTTAGCTTACTTTGGGTCTGGGCTCTTAACCATGAAGAGTTTCCAAACCAGATTCAATGTCCAAAGCCAGTAGAATGAGCGATATTTGAGAGGGTATTTTGGTGTTTTCACTAAGAGTCTTAATGCAAATCAAGACCTGAAACAAAGAAACAATCTAGTTTTACAATACATTGTAATCATACTCCAAAGGATCACACTCTGAATGTTACTTACTGTTGAATATCTTAAGGAATTTGTTAACTATTCACTTAGTGATGATGTTAGCTACTATAGTAAAGTAAACACAATACCATAGCTGATGCCTTAAAGCAGCGTAAGAGTAAATGGGAGGCTATCAGAATGTGTGACATGGGGAGCAGTAGTAGACATAATAGTGACCTCAGCAGTGGCTGACAAATAGGAACCAATCCACAAAAGGATGATGGCAATTCAAGTTCTGTTCCAGGAAGGTAGAAAATCAGGTGAAGCTGTTCAAAGTGGGAGGAGTGGGTCATGAAGCCTTCTTTGGCAATGAGAATAATTGGAGCATCACTTGAGAATCAGACTGTCCAAGGGAATCTGACTGAAAGTAAGATAGGGAAGAACAAAAACTGAGCCCAATACCTGGGATATAAGACTGAAAGTAATGAAACTGGCAAGCAAGTCTCAGTGTGCCGGAAAGAATACAGTGGGGAACTGAAAAATCAGACTTAGAAATGGAACATGTTGCTCTGTACTAGCATTGTTCAAGGTCATGTGGGAGTGTTGCCCAGACAGTTGTGAAAGTAGAAACTCACAATCTCAGTCCAGGAGCAGTAGGAACATGATACATAAAGATGCCCTGTTCCTCATTCCCTCCTCACCTCAAAAAATAGATGGCATAACTCACAGCTAGCTGAATGTTCAACACAAATAGCTGAGGTGGAGGTAGACCAGGGTAGAGACTCACATTGAGCTAAACATGACTCACTTGTGCATTCAGATGCATCTTATACTTTCTCATTTTGATTGTTCTATAATGATAAGGAAAAGGAAACATTTTACTCTGCAATAGTGCTTTAGAATCTGGAACATTAAGCTGAGTAGTTTATGTTGAGTTTATGAGTCTCTTTGGATGCTATTTGGCTATTCATGGTAGAAAAGAGTATTTCAAACCTGCAATGTATGATGAGGCACAATTCACTGTCTTTCAAACATACTAAAAATCAATCATCATAGCATAACTGAGGCATGCCCTTGCCAGTGTTGAGTTACTGCAAAGCTATTTGAGGGTTCAAACTGGAAAGGAAATTCTGCTTGCATTGATTAAAAGTTATCACTCCTGCCTTACAGTCATTCCAGAGAAATATAAGAAGATGCAATTTGGAAAACTGAATTTTAACAAGTATGTTAGAATTTTTATATCAAAATGGATGTTTCTCTCTCCAAAGCAGTTACTTTGTAAAGCTCTGTGCTAATTTTAGAAGGCTGTGTAGAGTGAAGGTGTCAATCATTTCCTCCCATTCATAATTTTTCTCTGAGAGTCTGTGTCATCTATAGCCTTGGGAGGTGCAGCCCTATTTGCTGTGTGGTTTCACTCAGCTTCCTGGCTCCCAGAAACTAAAATGTAAAGAAAGTCTGGCTGGAATTAGAAATATGGCACCAGAAAACCACCCAATCTTAGAATCTGCTTCCTAGGGAACCCAACTGTGACATGGGAAGTTGCATGAAGCTTTATAAGACATGGCTAAAAGTTAGCCCAAAAAATTCCTTGGCAGTTTTAAAGTTGGCTTTTAGTTAGATTTGGAACTAGAGCTCATGTGACTTTATTTTGCAGGTTTTTGCTATCACAGAACTCAATGGCAAAGGACAGTTCTATATCATAAGCAAAAAACAAAAGTTTCTAAAGTCTTTTTCTGATCTTTAAAATTATGTGACTTTTACATTGCAATGACATATATTTATTTGCTGTAATATTATGTACTTTCAATAATATTACAATTTGAATTTTTTTATTTTTCCACAAAATCTTCAAGTAAGATCAGTAGCCTCCCCACACCCAGCAAAACTTGTCCTGTGATCTTGTGCACTGCCCAGAGAAATTATATGAAATTTCTTGGCAATGCTGAAGGTGAGGGGCAAGAAGGTAGAAAATAGAAGGAAGATGGTGAAAATGTCACATAAAGAAAATCACAATTTCATCTTATGAGACTGAGCCATATAGTTATCACTTTCTATAGTTAAGCTGAAACTCAAAGCACAAGGGTGATGATGACATGTTCTTGTCTTTTGCTTCTTTCATAGCTTCTGTATAGCATAGGTGAAAGGAAGAGAACAGAGTCACTATGGTCAATTTCAGGGAAATCTTACTCTAACAATCAAAAAGCTCAAAACTCTCTGTCGGTATCAAACCAAATCAATCAGCATTGCCTTATTCTTCTGTTCATTCTAGGAAGGCTACCTTGGAAGTGAAAGCAACTGAGATAAAAGCTATAATGCAAAAGAAAAATAATTCTAGAGGGAGGGCCGTGTCAAGATAAAAAAAAGAAAAAAAGTAGTAGTGCTTCTGCTTTCTACATAACCTTAACACTTTGTATCAGAGGAAAATGTCAGCTTGTGGAGTTGTTCTTAAAAGTGCATCATTTTAGAAACAATTTGTCAATCAATTTCTCAAACAATTTGCCTTAGTTGATGAAATACTTGAATAATAATTTCATGGTACTTTTCTATTGTCCTGTGTTGATCATGTTTGCAATAGTTTTGAATATTTCTTTAATCCTACAGCAATGTTAGGCTTTCCAGAATTTCTTCCATAGCCCTTAAAATAGGCATGAAGCTAAATTTTTTATTATAACCTATAGTGATGAGAAGATTGGAAACAATGATAATGATTTTTGAAAGACTGAAAAGATATTACAATGTAGATAGATACAGGGGTACTATAACCAATTATTAATAGTTTTTTCATATTATATATTAGCATTTACTATTTTACAATTACAACTTTGTTAATAGTACTAGAGAGTTGTGTTTCTTTTCATAGGTCAAGCCATTACTTTGCCTAAAAATATTAGTTTATCTTGGAAGTCTATTTGACAATTGCATAGCCTTTAGAAGACACTAAATTCTAAACAATTCTGGCTCCTGGGAAAATAAATAGTTCTCAAAAGAGAATCATCTCCTCTGATGTGAGAACTCTACTTACCATTTTCCAACCCAGCCCAGTGGGAACCCTCTTAGAGATCCATTGATTCAGAAATCTCCCCCCAAAAATGTTGGGCCGTGAAGTTCCCATGATAACCCAATCCCTCTGGAAGTATACCTAATTTGAAGAAAACTTACTGTGTGATCTCTTTCATTGTATACTTATAGAATTTATAAAATGAAATTCTAAGGGCCACTCTTTTGGGTGAGTAGAGTAGGCTTCTACCTCCCTGGCTTTCTGATGAGGCAGGGAAAGAGTTAACAAAAACGAAACTGAGAGGGCTAACAAGGATCAAGTTTAGCTGAGCTGACCCTAGGGAAACAAGCCAATCTGAACTTGGCCCGCTGCAAGGACACAGAGCTGGTTTACTGCTGCCTGACCCTGCTTGTCATTTTTTTTTTTTAAATTTATTGTTAAATTTGATGAGGTTACATTGGTTGGTAACAATTAGACAGTTTACAGATGTACAAGTCCACATCACATCATTCATGCATCGTATTATGTGCCCATCACTCAGTATCAGTTCCCCTTCCATCACCTTATATCTAGTGCCCACTCCCACCTC
>PVKE010051339.1:0-10673 GCA_004027555.1 Craseonycteris thonglongyai
TATTTTTCCGGATTCTTTCATTCTGACTTATTTCACTTAATAAGATAGTCTCTAGGTCCATCCATGTTGCCAGAAATGACTGTATTTCATCATTTCTTATCGCTGAGTAGTATTCCATTGTGTAAATGTACCACATCTTCTTTATCCAGTCATTTATCGAAGGGCATTTTGGTTGTTTCCATGTTCTGGCCACTGTGAAATCCTTTCTAATGTAGCTGAATAGTCCTTTAAAAATAGACATCTGATTCTTTACTTCCTGTTTTAAATCCTATTTGGCTCCCTATTTCTTCTAGAATCAAGTTCATACATTGCTTATAAGGCCCTGTTAGAGGTACAAATACAGTTACATTAAACTACTATCAGTGTCCATATTCATTTACTATCCATTACTTAATGGGATCTTTTGTTCTAACACATATCTGTTGAAAGATGCTGCTTTCAAATAATGAAGCTTGAAGAAATAGACATAGTAGAATTATTAAAGAAATCTTTAATAATGCTTTATAATACTTATATCTTAAGTGCTTAATAAATGTTAGCTACTACTGCCTCTTCATCCTCCACAAAGGCAGGATATTCCTTTGTATCTCTACCCCAGGAACATTTACATAGAGGAAAATGGGGGGTGGGGGAGGATGGGGAGGAGAGGGAGGAGGAAGAGGAAGAACAGCAGGAGCAGCAGCAGCAGCAAGCAACAAATGTAACAAAATACAACACTGCTCTTTCAACTTTCTTATTTTATGGCTTTCCCTAGAAAAAGGGGTCAATGCATATTTTCTTTTAAAAGGAAGTTTCACAAGCACAGAATAAAAGGGTCTTAATTCCATTCTTTTTCTCTAATTGCAAAAACATTTAATACTACTTTTTGAAGCTTCCTTAAGAAAAAGTTTTATATGTTTAAGTAGTATTCGCAGTACTGTTGAAATGTTAAAATTATATTTAACCAGGAAACCTGAACCATTAGTTTTTCTTTGCAAAGATCCTAAAAGAAGTACAATAGACTCTCAGTTAGCTGGCACCCATGGGGATTGATAGATGCCGGATAAATGTAAGGAGACTCCATTAACAGGAATTCAAGCAACTGGCAACCAGTTGCTTGACAGTGCCAGTTGCTTTACTTCTGGTTAATGAAGCATCTCTTCACTCCACTGTACATACACATAAAACAAAGGTCAGCAAATGAACATTCTTTATTACTCTGGAGGTCTAGCCCCAAACCTAAATTTTCTACAAAACACATGCAATTTTTTCTTAGGGGTAGGGAGAAATCAAGATCTGTACCAACTATGAAAAGATACCCATTAACTTATTGTTAGTAAAAAAGAAGTTACAAAACAATACAGTATCATTTATGTAAAACTGTTAGGCGGTACAGGCAAAGAAATATCTGGAAGAAATCTTTACTAAATAACAGTGATCATTTCTATGAGGACTGAATTTTCATTTTCTTATTCTATTTGGTAGTTCTCAGCATTGTTTATATGGTTTGAATTATTTGCAGTGATCATGTATCACTTCTACAAAAATTAAAAAAACGTAAGTCAAGAGAACACATTTTCATCTACCTTAGAAAGGGTTTAAAAACTAATAATCCTGGTAAAGATAACATTGAAAAGAAGATCTGCACATACTGCAGATGGAATGTACATTAGTACAATCTTTTTGGAAAGCAATTTGGTAACATATACTGTATATCAAAAGTGCTCAGATCTCTAAACCTAGCATTTCTACTTCTAAGAATCTATTATAAGAACAAAACTAAACTGGAAAAAATGCTTTATGTAGGAAGGCAGTAAATACAGAAATATTAAAATTTAAAGGTCTAATAAGCAAATGAGCACCAAATTTACAGTGTAAATATTAACAAAGCAGTATGACAAGGAAAAAATGACATCAGATGGAAAAAAGAACAGGATATAAATTTTGTTATCTCCATAAGATTTTGGTTGTAAAATGTACAGAGAATAAGAAGAAAATACACCAAAATAAAGAGTAATTGTCTCAGTTATAAATTGAATTTTTATAATTTTTCCTTATAATGAGCAAATATTACTTTTAAAACCAGAGTGGGGAGGACAATGAAATCTAATCAATAAAACTATTTGAGGAATGGTTTTAAAAGACTTAAGAACTTTTAGATCTGACTATATGAAAAAGAAATTTTTTAAGGGGATTGACTAGTGATTTTCTTTTAGTATTCATTCAACTATGCTTCCATGGGGAAAAGTTGAAATTAACTAGAAAAGGGGGGGCATTACAAAAAAGTGCAGCTGTTGTTCTATGGTTAATGTCACTACTTGCTGATCAATGTTCTCAAAACCTGTTAAGTTTCATTTTTACGCAAAATAGAAATATCACCTACGATCAAAGGGCTTCCAGGAGGATTAAATGGTAACAGTACCTAATTACTCTATCCCTCTAGCAAAAAGAACAAGCAGCAAGAAAATGAATAGTGAGTGTATGAGCAGACCTACCAATAATCTCATCTTGTCTACCAAATATATGGACTGTCCATGTGACTGAAAAATGACAGAACTGTTTTCAGCTAGGATAACATTTTAACCCGCAGGAAATGTATTTACTTTGCTACCTATTCTTAATAATCCTAACCCGATGCTGTCTTTCATCCCTCAATTACAAATAAGCCCAGAATATTTACCAGGCAATATAAACAACACAAGCAAAATCCATTTTCGGGTATTAACTAAAGGATTTATTTGATGAAACGCAGTTCTATGTTAAACTTAAGAAACATTTTCTCCCAGCTAATGTCCAATATACTCTGCAATTAAAATTAGAAGTTTCTACTGCTGTCAAAATGCATAAGCCATGCCACCCACAATTACTTTTCCACATCAAACACCGAAAAAGCAGATTCCCATCTGTTCCAGTAACCGTCAGAAAACTTCCCTCCTGATTAAATACATGGTAAGAAATGACTTGTTTAGCATATAACCTTATTTTCTTTAATATTTTCTGTAGTAAAAATATGGAATAGTTACTCAACTCAAGTATCTTTATTTTCTTTTGTCTTTCTTATCTAAAGAAACTTTTTGCAAGCAAATTATAGACTAACAAAGGACAGAGAAATAAAATGAAAATCCAGTAACATTTACCAAAATTAAATTGTTAGTAGCAAATATGTAGTTAAGCATTATAAAAACTTGCAAATGTATACAAAATTATAGCATAAGGGAAGGCTGGGATGGCTCAGCGGGTAAAGCGCTCGCTTTGAAGCTCTGAGGACCGAGGATCAAATCCCGGCCCCGGCCCATGCGGACCTACATGCTGAACTGGGGTGTGCCCCCAGTTCAGTTCTTGCCGGGACCTATGTGGGAGGCTCCCAGCCCGGTTCCTGCCCTGCGCAGCCCTGTGCCCACCTGTGGAGTGAAACTATATGGAAAACTAATGCTGTCAACTGTGGAGACTGCTCTGGGCCCTTCCCCTTCTGTCTCTCTCTGTCTCTGTTTCTCTCTGTCAAAAAAATCAATAAAATAAATCTTAAAAAAAAAAAAAAATTATAGCATAATACTTCCAGAAGATAATGTTTGTTTACTGCCAATCCCACCCTATCCTTTAAGCACAAGTAAATACAAATTATAAATGGACCAATGGCCAACTCATAGTAACCTGGAGTAAAAAGGTAATCAGATTTCCTAAAGACATTTACTTTGTGAAATGCCAAGAGATTAGGGCAGTTAGCAGTAGGAGTTGAAGCTGAAAAGAAGTTTAAAAAGTCAAAGGTATGAAAAGACCAAAGAAGAAAAGAAAAGTAGAATGAGAGAACAAAAGTTATGAATAAACAGGAACTCTGAAAGAGAGAACAGAATGAATCTAAGCTACATTAACTGTAGGTGTGGGCAGGTAATAGGAGATAATTGAGTTTTGTTAACAATAAAAGCCCTCACAGTTACATATACAGTTTGGGCTTTCTTTGCACATAGGATATTCTAAATTTTCTGGCTTCCTGGCAATATTCCCATTTTTAAGGTAACGTGGTTTGGCCTGTACTTCCTGTAACCTAAAAAGTTTTATTAAAATGAATAAATCTAAGACATCAATATGTGGCATCTTTTCAAATTTGCAGTATTTATCTGATCTGAAAACTTTATAGTAGATATTGCAAAACTGTTTTCCAAAGTGTTTGCACCAAATTTACATCTGTTGCTCTACATCCACACCAATACTTGGTATTAAATCTTTTTTTTTATACTTAGAGCCATTCTGCCAAGTGGATGGTGATATCACACAATGGTTTAAATTTACATTCCCCTGATGACTAATGGCACAGAGCCCCTTTGCAAGTGTTTATTACTCATTTAGATATCCTCTTTTATAAAGTGCCAGTTCAAGTATTTTTACTCTTTTTTTAAGTTAAATATGTAAACTTTTCTTATGGATTTGTAGGACTCTCCCTGTCTTTTTGACATAAAATGTTGTTGTATCTCCTCAATTGGCTATATAGTTAATATGATTCCCTACTTAAATATCTTCTTTTTTTACTGTTCTGTGTAAAATCCTTACATTCCTCTTTCACCATCTTGCCAAAAGATAAACACTTTCCCCAGATAAAAGAACATGTCTGAAAACTGTAAACACTATTACAGATGTCTATTTCTCCTTTTCAGGATGATATACTTTTTATTAAGTATTTAGGAGACTATGGAAATGCAAACTGCAGATGTTGGTTCAGGTGAACTCAGATTTCAAAAACTGCAGGCAACAAAAACTAACAAAGTTAAGAACCCTTGACAGTTGAATAATTTTTATTTCAGAACACTAACAATATTTTAGAGGGTTGGTGGGTGCCTCATTTCCTTCCTTGGTATCATTCATCAACTTCAAAAATGCTGGTAGTATGACACTATCTATATTTTGGTGTTTTTTAAAAAATTATTAACCATGTATGGATTACTGCAAGCAATTTACCAGTTAACTCCCACTGTTAGGAACTAACCAAACTTCTGATCTCAATAAGAGAAACATCAGACACACAATAAAGTTTCTTTGCTCATTAGTAAAGTTCAGTTGTGATTCCACGTACATAGTATTTAAATGTTCCCTTCTATATGTTAGTTTAATAACTCAAATTATTTTTAGAATTCACATGCAATTTAAAATTTTGCTGATATGTTGATTAGTACATACCAAATATTAATATTTTACATTAAAATAATTAAGTGTTAATAATAATAAACAATAATTCATCCTTCCTTATCTAGGAATAAACAATCTCTAGAAAACAGAAAGGGAAAGTTTACAATATATGTGTAACCACGATATTGAATCTTTTTCTTAACAACTTAAATTCATCAAAAATCTGTTATCTCAGCTTAAGTCACACTGCTCTGAAAAAGACCCAAAGATAGTAGTATACCCATTTTTCAAAGATGTAAAGTCAATGATACAGAAAAAATATGTGCCTCATGCATCCTTCACTCTAAAAGAAAATACAAAATGAGAACATGCAGAGAATTCTGATTAAATTTTGCAAGTCAAGACCCTAGAATCTAGTGCTCAAATACTAACCAATATAATAAAATACTATTTTTGACAATTCACAGGCAGAAAGATGAGTTCACATTTGTCTTGTATATACATGGTAACAGAACTCAGATGGTATATACTAACCTGAAAGAGGTTACAAGCAAAATAAAATATGCTTAATTAAACAAAAAACTAGGCCTGTAATCTGTACCAACTAATAAAGGCTTTAAAAGTCATCTCAGTTAAAAATACAGAAATCAGTTCTACTTAATAAAATCTTTAATCATTAGTAAGAGGGCTGGCCCTGATTAAATTCACAAACTAGGTCATTCTTATGTACACATTTAGCAACTCTACTGAATGTAGAACTCTTCATCAAGAAACAACATGGTAGTGGGGGGGGGGGAGTAGGGAGGGGGAATCAAACACATGGTGATGGAAAGTGAGCTGATTCTGGGTGGTGATATCAATTAACGTCACCCCAATAAATTTAACAAAAATAAATAAATAAAAAAGAAACAACATAGGATAATTTATTAAATTTAGCTGTAACTCCAAAGCCTGTTCAATATCCACTATGTCATAAACGGAAAGACAGCCACTCTAGTAACCTTATAGGTATATATTATCTGATGTATTCCTTACAGACACTATAACAGATGAATTATCACGTCCAGGATCATATAGGTTGTACATGGCAGAGGCTGCACTGTCTGAATCCAGGTCAGCCTGGGTTCAAAGCATTGAGGTCCTGGAATCCTAGTTCACCTCTCTGTTAAATAGAAAATGGTTTCTAGTTTTCTTTTAGACTCTACTAAAGTTAACAATATCAAGATAGCTAAGATCAACAAAACTTTTTAAAGAAATATAACACTAAAGCTAAAATAGAAAGAAGATGGGCACCACAGCCCAGTTTTCTTTAGAATCAATAATCAGGCAATACAAGCTAACACATGATCAATATCAAGAAGAATGTGCCCGTGATATTGCAGGCCAGACTGGTTTCTCTTGATTTGTGTATGTGTATCCGTGTTTTGAGCCTATTAACCAAAACAGGTGTTTCAACTACAACTGTGTGAAATCCAAATGAACAAGTATAGACAAATATGTCAACAAATACCAAGTTCTCTTGAAGTCACACTTAGGAGTGACATGGTGAATTTATAACTTTTCCTATTCCTTGTTTTATCATGAAATACTGAATCAGCTAATAATGCAGATTTATTAATATCATGTATTTCTTCATTCTACTTACCACTTATTCACAGCAAAAGTCAAAGGCTAGTTTTAAATTACAAGAACATGGTCTATATGTTTATATAAATAAGACTTTCTAAAAGATTTAGTATTAGATAGCTTCGTATTCACAAAAAATGATTTACAAATGTTTACAATAAGAATTTACCCAAATAGGGAAGCCGAGATGATTCAGTGGGTTAAGCACTCACTTTGCAGCCACGGGGACTGAGGATTAAATCCCGGCCTTGGTCTGTGCGGACCCATATGCACCCTGGCACTCCCCAGTTCAGTTCTCACTGGGGCGAGACTCCAGCCCAGTTCCTGCCCTGTGCAGCCCCAAGCCCACCTGTGGAATGAAACTATGTGGAAGAGCCAATGATGTGCAACTATGGAGACTGTTCTGGGCCCTCCCCTTTCTCTCTGTCTCTGTCTCTGTATCTCTCTCTCTCTCTCTCTCTCTCTCTCTGTCAAAAACAATAAAAATAAATCTTAAAAAAAAAAAAAAAGAATTTACCCAAATAGTTACAGATGATTACAAAAGTTAACACTGAAGCTTGAAATATTAAGGTTTTCCAATCCAATGTTATTTCAAAGAGTCTTTCCTCCACATCATAAAAGGCATTTATTATGAAGCAAATTCTAAATATGAAAATCAAGGTTTTATAAAAAAGGGCATATTTTGCTTTACCAATTAAAAATATGTATCATAACAAATTCTCTTGGTGCAACTCAAGTGTTAGAAATAAAATTACCATACCGGTATTTTTCCTGTGTATAAGACTATACTTTTATCTGAAATTGTTAAGACTAAAAATTGGGGGTCATTTTATACACAGGAGTAACCTGTGTATTGATTTCTTAATGTTTGGTTAGAAAAGTAGGGGTCGTCTTATACATGGGGGGCATCTTATACATGGAAAAATATATTTCAAAAATTTGCTGCTAGATTGCTTTAACCTTTACCACCCAAATAATGTTCAACTTTTCAGTAACACACATTTTATCTCAAGATTTCATTAATGAGGTTATCATCAGTTTCTTGCTTAGTCCTCCGTGTATAAACATTGAAGACACTACCTTGTGCTGTTCGATGGCATCTATCCACTGTTGTCTGTGATCTGGATCCTGAGCACGAAGATACCAAACGCTATCATTTACACTAATATCAAATCGACATTCATCAAAATCATGAGGCTGTGGAGAAAAAAGCAAAAAATAAAAACCAAATTAATTATACTCTTAGAAGTATCATAATCCATAGCAAAAACATGAACATACCCATTCTGGCTGGTGGGAGACTCAACTTTTTTGAAGATATCTCAGGTAAAAAGTACAAGGGCATAGTTACCACAAACTAAGTTTCATTCAGTATTTCTACAAATCAGTTGACACATAAACTACAAGCATATTTGCCAAAAAGCAAGTTTTTCATTAAATACTTTTAGTTAGCTCACCCAGTGCAAACACCATCAAAAATACAATAAAAGGTAAAAGGGTTTTTTTCTTGTCTGCATTACTCAAAAGTAAATTCTCATCATAAAGTTTTATTTCATTAAATTTTTACAAACAAAACATTTTTATATTCCATCACAAATAATGTTAACATTTTCCACCAAGTATCTCAAATTAACTTCTAGACTTTCATATGTCTTTGACAGCAATTGCCAGTAGAGTGTCCAATGAAAAGCAAACATAAAATGAACATCACATCAGACCTACATTAGACAGAGGAAACTGCCTGCATCAAAATGTAAATAAACACTTAGTGAAAATGTCAACTGTTTATTTAGTGTTTTACATTCTTCATAAGAATATATAAAATAAATGTTTTATATCCTTGTTTTTTGTCCAATAAATGAATTCAAATATGATTGGATCATATCACATATGCCATCTCTTCTTCCACCAGATCAATTTCCTTTCTTGTGAACAACCTTAGTCTTAGGAGAGAATTCTCTCTGATCAATGTAACAACAAACTTATTTACTGAAGAGAATCTATATATTTTACTTCCAAGGTTTACTGTTTGTTCCTTTTCCCTTTAAAAGTATCAATCTTTTATTAATATCTCCTTATCAGTATATTTAGCAAAAATAATATAACATATTATATAACTTTTTATATTATATCAGGGGTGTTCAACCTTTTGGCTTCCGTGGGCCACACTGGAAAAAGAATTACCTAGGGCCACACATAAAATACACTAACACTAACAATAGCAAATGAGCTAAGAAAAAAAAAAATTACAAAAAAAAATCTCATTTTAAGAAAGTTTATAAATTTGTGTTGGGCTGCATTCAAAACCTTTCTGAGCTGAATGCAATCTGCAGACTGCATGTTGGACAAGTTTTTATTATAAAATAATTGTACAATGTTTTTTTAGCCTATGAAACGATTTCTTTTTTAAGATTACAACAACAAATGATTGACTGGCTCAAGTATACAAGTTAAATATTTTCTGAATCACTATATGCTGGGCATCAGTTTGGACTATGGTGAGAGTAAAGTGTGTTAGAAAGAAGCAAAAGGAAAAAATAAGACAATATATAACCTGCTTCAGTAATTACAAACACAGACATACATAAAAGATAACATTTAATACTCATAAATACAATGACTATAAATTTAACTGAATGACAAGTATTCAGAAATCTTAAGAATGACGTCCAGTCATTGAGAAAAGCTTCTGGAGGAAGAGAAGTATATACACTATCTGAAGAATCAAGTAAATAACAACCTATCATTCTACTGTTCTAAAGAGCTCAGAGATTTTTAAGCTTTTACTTCATTATCTTTCTCATTATGTTTCTAGCTGCCAATCCTGAAAATGTTTTACACTTTGTTTGTTCAGTATCCTCACTTAAGCTAGAAAATAAAGTTAATACATATAGCTCAAATTTTACTAGTTTCTCCAACAAAACTTTTTCCAGTTTTGACATCTTCAGAATCTCCTCATGATTTCTCAGAGCCCAATGCCACATTTAAAATATCCCTCGGGGAAGCTGGGATGGCTCAGCGGGTTAAGCGATTGCTTTGCAGCCTTGGGGACCAAGGATTGAATCCCAGGCCCAGCCCATGCAGACCCATATGCTGAACTGGGGTTGCTTCCCATGAGGGAGGTCCCCCAGTTTGGTTCTCACCCCCAGTTTGGCCCCTGGTTCGAAGGGGCATGCCTCCCATGTGGGAGGCCCCCAGTCCACCTGTGTTGAATGAAACCATTTAGAAAACTGATGATGTATAACTACGGAGACTGTTCTGGGCCCTCCTCCTTCTGTCTGTCTCTCTGTCTCTGTCAAAAACAATAAAATATTAAAAAAATAAATTCCTGAAGAAAGGAACTTGCTCACTGAGCTTCCTTTGGATGTCAATGCTGCCTGAAATCAATATAAGTAAAATATGCCAAGTTATTAAATCTACCAAATATATAAGTTATCTCTTCCCACTCTGTTTCAAAGTTTGGAAATGTGGAGAACATTAAACATTAGGCTTTCAACTTATAATTTTATATACATAGGAATGTAATAATATGACAGTCTGAAAAGCTGGAATTAAAGAACTGAAAATTTCATTTGAATGGCACACATTTATACGAGATATAGTACTGGTACCTCAATACCCATTCAGAGAGATGGAGTTGTCTGTAAATACATACAACATAGCCATTTCAACACATCAACAGTCTAAGGGGCAGGTGGCATAAAAGAGGGATACACTGATTGCTAAGTGATACAGTCTATGAACAACACAGAAACCTCAAATTCCAAAAACTGAAAATGTAAGGGAAACTAAGTCTACAGAGTAATAAAAATAATAATTTGTTAAGATGTCTTTAAGAGACTAAATTGAAGTCTAGATAAAAGCTCACACCATGTCCCAAGACACACATACACCATCGCCACTGCCACCAAGCATATAATAGATTCCTTCACTCAAACACAACTTATCCT